>CM040763.1:2420841-2683341 GCA_022829145.1 Albula goreensis | reverse complement strand
GTCAGCTGCTGTTGTTAGATAATTGAGAGAAAAAAATCACAGATTGCATTGTTTACTCCAGTTGACAGTTGGTATTAATTTCAGTCGCAGCAACAGACCCCGCTTGGCTACTTTACGTTGCCATGGTGACCATCGCAGTGACAGATTAATCAAAACAGTGGAAATACAGGTCATCTAGATGTGTCCTAATTTCAGACCCTCTAGGGTCCAAATTATTAATAATGTACCAAAAGGAAAATGCGGTATTTTAGTATGCAATCAAATCTTGCAGAACAGAGTGTAAGTTAACAAAATGAAAAGTGTGACTTAAATACGCATATTTAGATGGGTCAACAAAATGAAGCTTTGGTGGTGAAATTTACCATTTTACAACTGCACATTCACACAATGCTGGCCTCAACAACACAAGCATCTGCTATAGGTTTAGCAGAATTTGGGCCTCTTGGACCACCATTGAGTGGAGATATTTAATGTGTCTGTTGCACAGTATCACCACCAGAGGGCAGCAGTTTTTGAAATGCATGTCAGTGACCTAGAATAGGTTTGCGCCACCCCTTCCATTTTAACAAAGCTCATTTAATTCTGCTGTTCAGGGGGTTTTTTTGAGGGTTTTATTTCCATGATGTAATGAAGATGACGGTCTGCTCTGGGTGCCATGGTGACGTGGTTGGCAGGAGGGTTTGGGCTTGACCAGCTGCTTTATCCAACACAACGCCAGTGTCACAATGCCCATCTCACAGCCAGTGATGTAACACCTGCACTTCCCACTGCCGCTGTGTGTAGACTGAAACTGCGTGTGCTTGTTTCAGTCTAAGGAGTTACCGCTGCCTCAGTATTCAATCTCACACTCAGGCGGTCTCTGTTGGTTTTGTAATGTACCTTGTACATCGCTGGTTCTAACTGCAGTCCTGAGGGTGATTCATGAAGATGGATTAAGGACTTACCTGTGGTAAATACCAAGAGTCTTTTAAGGCGACATCCCACTGAGCAAAGTCCAGTTTTTAAATACGCTAAAGGAAGTTGGCCATCTAACTAACTATTAGTACTTCTAGTTTCTATTCCTCTCCTCTTATCAGAGACTGATTCGCACCTGGGACACCAGGTGAGTTGCCAATCAATTGATTGAATCAATCAGTACCCAGCTAAGAAACCCAGCAGTATGGTCAGACCCAAGGGCCATGCTGGAGTAACTCTGGCACTGCTTATGACGAGCGTAATTCAGACATACTCAAAACTGGCCCTCGGGTTTCCTTATCAAACTGATAACGGACAGATTAATGCAACTGATTGGTGATTCAACACACCTGGTGTCCCAGGTCTAAAACTGTCTCTGTTCAGAGAGGAGGAATGAAAACCTCCCCTTTTAAAATAAGATGTATGCACCTTCAATCCCAGAATAAGCTTAGGCCCAAGAAACCAGGTGAGGTCGGGTCAGGTAACAGTTCAATCACCTGCTTTAACCAGAACGTGCTGAAACTCCCCGGGACCATGGCATACCACAAACCCTGTTTACTAGTTATCAGGCTAACTTTAAGTATTAAGAAATTTAGGCTTGTCTGTCAATGGAACCACCTCTGAATCAATTTATTGTTTTCAAAATACAATGACTATCTGTGCTCTGTAACAGCCAGCCAGGTAACTGAATAAGGCAACTTCATGGTATATATGTATATGGTCCATTGCGATACCTCCTTCCTTATCAATCTTGAAATGGTACAGAGCCTTTTTCTAGGAGAGCCCACAGACTGTCAAGATGCCCTACAGACACAATATATTTTGTATAATACTGTACACTCACCGCTGAGTGATATCTGTCCCCAAGATGTTCTTTCATCGCTGTGGCGTACCGGCACCCTGCAAACAACCGAGGAGCACTGTTTTACAATGTAATGAAAAACTTCGGGTTTTATTCCGTTTTTAGATGGGCGACATCCGGCGTCCGGAGACACAGACACGTCCCCTACATTCTTTTACCAAGGACAGCAGCAGAATGAGTTTATATTCACAGCAGAGTAATGGTAATACATTCCAACAACAGCTCTGATTCTGGAGAGACACAGGGCCAGCTGGTTTGGGCTGTTACTATAGACTCGAGTAATCACCTGAAATACTTGATTAGAAAGTTAACTCACCTGAGTTCTTGGGTCTGAAAGAGTTGTTTTTTTATTTTATTTTTTTTAATGACCTCCCGAACCAGGGTTGGTTTCACGTGTCATCTTGCTTTATCGCAATATCAAAGGCATAACTATGTACCTTAACAGAGGAATTTAACAATCATGAATAAGAAATCTGAAGCAGCTCTTTCTATAGGGCCTGCTGAAGTTACGATCTTCTCGGGAAGATGGTAAAAACTTCAGATGGAAATATGGCTTCTAGGATGACTGGCATCTGCAAATCACGTCATATCTCTTATTTGCATTTTTAATCTTTTATCTCAGCATAACTCTTATCAATATCACTCAAATACAACAAAACAAGGACGTGACTCTCCGAGCGCCCATCAACGTTATGCTAAAATGGTGACGGTGTGTACATATTGCAACACCTGTTCGACATTTAAATGGCATACCGTGCCGTACAAAACCAGTGTAGTCCAAACGTTCCCCGGCAGTCAGGCGTCACCCATTCACTGCCGCATTACTTATTAATCGTGATCTTTGAGGCGCCGCGGGGTTTCCGGTTACACCGCGCGCCAGCAGGACAGTAAGTTCCGGCGACGAACGCAGATTCGGAAATCTTCGTTTAAAGGCGGCAACTTTACTCGGTTTGGGGAGAATTCTCATAGGTCACCTGCCCTGGATGAGTCTAGAGAGGCGCGTATGCGCGCCAGACCGTTCAGTATAGAGAGACACCTGTGTCAGCATTGTACCTCAGACATGCTAACACCAGCTGTTTTTATGTACAGCAAGGTGCCTGTATAAGGACTGTGTGCTGAGACACAAACTAGCATAAATGTACCCATTTCACCCCATACTGCTGAAGAATGTGCTTAAGATACTCCTGACGACAGAAAATGGAATAGATTGTGTTTACAAATACAACCATTTTTCTAAGTCTCAAAGCACTTGTTACCCAATGACACACTTCTAAGAGTATGCTGTTGATACTGTTTGTGGTAGATTCTCCTGAAGAAAATGATGTATATAATGATATATTTTATTATGTATATTGGGTTGTGTTACATGTAGTGACTTTTACCTCATGAATGTTCTATTCTGATAATGAGCAGTTTTGATCATTCTTGGTATCATGTGTGGTACCAACTTGAGTAAAGCATGGCAGCCATTTTGGACCAAAACACTCAGCATGCACATGAGTTATTTAAATAGTTTATTTAAAACGATTTATAGAAAAAAAAAAAAACCATGTAACGGAGACTTACAACATGATCATCCTGACACTACAGGTCCATTCGAATGAGACACATATTCCCTAGTACCAACAAGACAACTTTTGGAACAGTGGTTCTCCTTCATTTAAATCAGTAGACAAAGCCATTTCCCGAGCGGACTGTTCTCCATTAGAGAAGAAAAAACTGTATGCCCTTCGGCAGAAAAGGCATCTCAGAGTCACAAACCGAAACGCCGCCAGTAGGCTGATTTTATTGCATATGTGAGGTTTATCGATAGCGCGAGATTCAGGGGGTGTGGGGGGGGAAGCAGACATTCTCCCTGGCAAAACAGTGTAATGGCCAATATAATTTGATCAGACAATCAATTTTTTTGTGAAAAAAATAATCTATTTTTAAAACAGACCACAAAACCTATGTATAGCACATGCGTAGAAAAATAGTGTCTCCACAGATACATATTCTGTAAACCATAGTTATATCAAATTAGTGTTTTTTTCTGTTATAAAAATCACAGCTGTAATATGGAAGGTGCTGAAGTTGTGTTACACTCGAAATAGTTCCTTTCCTATTACCTGTGCCTGCACCACTCAAAAAAAGAACAAAACCAGGATAGTCTGATCTGTTATGGACGAAATAAAAATCGATTGGGCTTCCTTTCAATGCACTGACCACAAATTCACACATACCAATCGCTATCCTCTCCAAAAAAAAAAACACAAGTACGCTTCTCAGTCATTCAGTCTCGGTACTAATAAAAACGTTACATTTCTCTTCGCTAAACTCTCAGAATACATTCTCGTGTAATCTAAACTTCATTTACTTACGGGACAAACAAGCTACAAACATAACTTCAAGTTTGAGTTCGAACCTAGTGTTTCCTGTTTTCTCTTGTGTGTGCATAGTTCAGTTGTGGGGGTGAGGGGGGTAGAAAAGGGGTGGAACTTTAAAATAAGCTTCATTACGGGTTTTTATAGAGGATTCAGTCATAATCTGGGTTTCCTGGGAAACTAAATGGAATGTTCCATTTTTATCTGAAATGGAGGGGGGGGTTTATTCGTCCTCATCGTCGTCTCCAGGCGATCGGATCATTCGGCGGCCCCCCCGCTTCCCGGCCGGGCCCTTGGGCTTGGCGAAAGCTTGCTTGTGCGCGTGCTGCTTCGGGTGCACCTCTTCGTACAGGAAGTCGGCGGTCAGCTCGTCGCCGTTATCGATCTCCATCTGAGCAAAGCAAGCGTTGCATTAGGTTACATTGCTGTCATTTAGCTGACGCTTTTATCCAAAGCGACTTACAGATGATTAGACAAACCAGGGGCCAATCCAGGGGGCCATGTGGGCCTTGCTCAGGGGCCCAATAGCTATGGTGATCTTGCTTGGGGCTTAAACCACCAACCTCATGGGTTGTCATGCACCTTAACCACTAGACTACAGGCTGCCCCAGTATAGAAATAACCAGCAAAAATTCAAACCAGAACAGTGGAGCAGTGGTGGGACTGTCCGATTGGAATGGGGGGAAGAAATGCATTAATAAACGAACATTAATCATACATGTTAATGTAAAGGTGTTAATATGAGAATCATTAATAAATAAATAATCAATCATGGGCTTTTACTTCTCCAACATGCTGAGCAAAAGCACATGTTCAAGCTTTTGATTCCCAAAAAAAAAACACTGGACAGATTCTCATAAATAATTACTCATTGCAGAATTCATTGATCTCTTCACAACAGAAACTCGATGCTGCACACTGCAAAAAAAAAAAAACTCTGCATAGGTTCATGTTTGCTGACGTATTGGTGCTAGACCTTCGTCAGAGTGTGGCAACACACAACGCTCATACCCCAGGTGTGTTCTTTTCTAGCATTTGCTTGATCTCTTTATGCACCTGCAGTGAAATATCAGGTGTGCAGATATCTCCCTTTTCACTGTAAAACATTAAGCAGCAGTATTTGTGCATAGCTCTTTACCTTCTTAGCGATGTGGATACGGAGGTGGTTCTCCACGGTGTCGATGAGGGGGCTTTTGCAGCTGGAGTATAGCATTCTCTCCCGGATGCTGCACTTGTACCCAGGCATGGAGTAGATGAACACTATTCAAATAAAGAATTGCCGATAAAGTTAGGCATTCAAAATGCATAGGCTCAGTCACAGGTCCACCACAGGGGCTGGGCTGAGTCCCAGTCCAGCTTCTGCTCACCTTCATACTTCACTCAGGAGGATGTCATGCATTTACACAGGGCAGAATCTGATGATGCCATTGTTGACACTGTCAACATTATTTTCACTGAACGAGAAGTTGCGCAAAGAACTTTGGGGCACATCCGGGTCCCAGGATGGAATTCCCCTCAGCGAAGTTTGCAAGTGAAATTTATGAGATTGGGACAAAAACAAAGGATCAGGATGCAGCCAATATGCCTAGCTCCATCCATGCTCTCTGTTTCTTAACTACAGGAGGGTCTGGCACGGTGCTACAGCACAGAATGTCTAATGCTGGGAGAAGCAAGAGCAAAGACATTAACAATTGAACACCGTATGCTTAACCCTGTGACCCTTTCAAAGGCGGCAAGACTAAAATGAGCTCTGCACAGCCTGAATATTGACCACCCTGACGGCCATTAACAGTGGTTTGACCAGGCACTGACCCTCTACACCAGGGGTGTCAAACTCCAGTCCTATGGGAACTGCAGAGTCTGCAGGCATTCCTTTCAGTCTGCAGCTGTTTTCAGCCCAGGAAACCTGGAGCACGGACTCCTTAGCCAATCAGTGATTAAAATGTATCAATACATGCTAAAACAAACCAAAAACCAGCAGGCACTGTACAGTATACTTTGTTCACATTTTTATTTTCCTCCAAGTACCATGTAGGACTCAAAATCGTGACCTGTACTAATCTGGAGAAAATATCAAAATTTCAGTTTAGAAAAAAATACAGATCAATAAACATTCTCACCTGTAGATTCCAGGTAGTCACCCTCATGGTTGTGCTTGTAAAGGAAGAAGTGGTACCGGGCTGCATCTTTCGGAATCCTCTTCGGCAAATCCTTTATCTCCGTTGGAGTTGCATTTGATAATTTAATGGTCTCATTTTGAAAATCTATTTCCTGTTGTAAAAAAATACATTTTCATAAATAATTCAAAAGAGGTCAGGCATACTCCATTTGCAGCTTTTCTCATAAACCTCTTCACAGTAGTCAATTGTTAGCTTTGCTACACTTGTTAGCACGATCACTGTTAATTTTAGGTTAAATCAGTCACACACAACCCACAAGCAACAAATCCCTGCCTTTTGATTAACAAAAACACAATATGAATTTCCATAATAAATGGTTTCAGTCGTGGTTCCAGTTCACCAATGAGAACCTCCCTACCATTTCTTCCAGAGGTTCATCAACCAATTATAAGCCACTATGGCTTCTCAGGCTTCACTGACCAATGGGAGGCACCCACCCACCTCTCTTCTGAAAGTCCACCAAGTCCAACAACCAATGATAACAACCCATCCATCTCTTCTTTCCAACAGTAAGTTCCTCTAGCCCCAGCAGGGGCTGTACTTACAAGCTGGACGTAGTTGAGCTTCTTCTCCCTGAACTGCTCCAGTGCCTGGATGGCTTCTCTCTTCATGGGAAAAGCCACACCCTGAAGTGTCTGCTGCTTGGTGTCCACGCCGATGTCCGTCTGCACCTGAGCACCACATAAAACTTAGATCAGCCTCAAGCTCACCTCCACAGAGGGCCATGAAACCTTTTTTTCCCATCACTACAGAGAGCTGAAGGACTTGGGTGGGGGGGGTGCTCGATTCAAACCAATAAAATTCAATAATTAAAACCCCATCTCCTTTCACCACCAACCCTTTCATCAAAGCAGATAGCCTGAAACCATCTTGGGTTTCCAGTGATTTTAATCAGTGATTAATTTAACCAAACCTGATACTAATCGGCAACCTGAACAAAACAATTAATCTAAGTGATTAACAAATTAATCAACTGCAACCTGCAATTAACGAACAAATTAATCAACTGATTGCACCATCACTGTCCTCATCTAAACCAGGCGGTTTGTAGTTTACCACACCAAATTCCCACGCTTGCATGACAGCTTGCTGGCAGAGGACCCAGGTCTTTATCGCTGGGTGGACTAGTTGTAGATCCTCCCCAAAATTTTGTGACAGAGGCTCTGTACAACACGACTCAGGATGATTCCTGCTGCCACCACCGCTGCTCCCCCAAACATGTAGCGAAAGGATAATGGTTTAATCCATCCGCTTAGTGAAAGCAGCCTCTCAGAAAATGAATAATAAATATTTCAAAAGCCTCTTTCCTTTTTTTCCTCCCACAAGCGCATCCAGACTAATGCTGAATTATCTTCCCTCTGCAGCTGTTGATCAGAGGTGGCTATACCACTGGGCTTCCTGTTTGCCTTTATTTGTTTTAGGTTACTTGAATTTTATTTCTTTTTATTTTATGTTAGCATTACATCACATTAAAAGTAGATCCTGTGGTTAGCATTTGCTACGGGGCTTCCTTTCATGGCGGAACAGAAAGAAAAGGCTTAGTGATCTCGACAATGGAGCACATTCAACTGTATTCAGTCGGAAACCCACACACAGTAGCTTAATTTGAACCGTTTCCTTGTTACGTTTTATAAAAGCACAACAAAAACACTTAAATATAAGGTCTGAATGCTACTTTAGGTAAGATATGATCACCATTGAAACCTCACACTAGACTGCATGGACTACAAATACATGACACCCTTCGCACTAAAGGTTGTAAGACTTGACTGTAAGATTGTAAGCCAGTTACATAGATAGCATGGTTGAAAAATAAATGCCCTCTCTGGTGGTTTTTGCCTAGCAGATGGAGTTATATATGACAACACACCTAGCTCACATATTTGCATGCTGTCAAGTCAGACAGATTTATCAGTTGCAGGTATGAAATGTAATGTAAAAGCTATGAGGAAATACTTAAGGCGATTAATCTTTTTTCACGCTTAGCTAAATCAGAACAAGGCGGAGGTTTTATTGAGGTTTTTAAATTCATAAATGGGATTAACAAGGTGAGCTACAAAAGATTTTTCAATTTCGGTTCTGTCAGCAGAACAGGGGGACAGCGGCGCTTGCGTCTCCTCCTTCCTCTCCCCAACTCAGAGATTCTGTCTTTTTGAAAAGCAGAGCTCTGGACCTTCTCCCCGGTCTGGGGGATCTCAAGGGGGCACTGAAAATAAACCAGGGTAAGTGTGAACAGTGCGCCTATCCCAGAGGGGACAGCTCTGACAGACTCAACACCAGGAGAAGCTATGGGTAGCCGTGCCAACGTGTGACAGCGACCTTGGCTTTAACCCCAGCACAATCAATACACTGTATTGAATAGTCACTCCTCATCAGGTTTTTTTTAAAAGGTGCCGCTTCACTTTGTTTTTATTTAGGGTGACCAGTTGCCGACTACTATAGTGAGAAAGATCCTGAATACATGGGGGTGCCGTGGACTACAAAATAACCAATCTGACATAAGGCTTTCAAATGGTTAGTCGGTCATTATCCCCCATTTATTTAAATCATTCATTTACTAATCAAACACACGATTTGGTGACTTTATCCATTTATTGACAAATTGTATTGCAAGGAAAACCATGGCATAAATTATATTAGTCGAACACAACATTTGTGACAATGATAAAACACCAGCTGAGTTTAGTACTGTTACAGTACTTTTACTAAACCAAGAGGTTTGAGTTTGGAACTACTTGGGCTGAAAATGATGGCCATATGAAGATGCTGATTTAAGCGCTAGCCGATTGATCAAACCGATTCGGCCTAATCTGTGCCACCAGGCGCTTTGTTATTCATTGCACCAAATCAACTTTCTCGTTTGCCCTTGTTCCCCTCACAATTCTGGCAGAGAGGTGCATTTCTCTCCTATCCCGTCCCAGGCTCACCTCACCTCAGGTGGCCCCCCGTGTTCCAGCACCGATAGATTATGCCAAGCCAGCACATCCCCAAATTTAATGCTGAGCTGGTGCTTATTTGCAGGCAGGAGAATAAAATACAGTAACATTCTATCCAAATACAGCTTGATTAATTCTTTCTAGTCACTTTGATTGAATTACATTCTCTCCATGGGAAAAAAGAACAGCCTAGAATTAGTCCAGTGTTTGTTGTAACAACTGAAGTAAATATTTCAACGAAAACTTCTGAATAGTAATAAAATGACATTTTCATTCTGTTGCTTGAACACGGAATCACAAAGCAGACTCAAAACAGGGCAGCCATGTGTACGTGTGTGTGTGTGTTTCACTGGATAAGGATTGTGTGAGTGCATGTCTGTATTGAAGAGTTTGTTTGTTAGTGTGTCTGTATTTGTGTGGCAGTGTGTTACATAGCTGTACATGTGGATGTGTGTGTGTGTGTGCATATCCGTGTGTATGTCTGTCAGCGTGTGCATGCATACACATTAGCCTAAAGGTCTGTGTGTGTATGTTTGTGTTGGATGTTTACGTGTCCGTGTAAGCTACTGAACTCATGCATGCATGTATGTGTGAATGCATCATAGTGAATGAATGCACACAGGCATGCATGCGCGCGTGTGTGTGCGCGCATATGTGTGCATGCATCTGCGCTGCATTACCTCATTGAGTTTGATCTGCCTCAGCTCCTCCTCCGCCGCGGTCAGGGGCAGCGGTGCAGCCTGGGAGGTCAGGTACTTCCTGTAGCCACTCAGCGACATGTCATCCTGTAGGTGAGGTGTGGGGGTAGGGCGTAGGGAGTCAGGAAACTGATTACCTTCTCCATTTTTATCTGACTGACAAAGAAATACTGACCCTAAATGCCGTCAGGGGCAGAGGTCTTTGAGTATGTCAGGAGCAGACAGACAGCTTATTGACTCTTTGGCAGCTGATAACAGGAAGTAATGCTTAGAAGTAAAGCCAAACACTACTGGCTCCAGAGACATAAGGTCTGCAATAAAGTATAAAACAGAGGTCTAAAAATCACTATTTCCTGACTAATAAGGCAAAAACAAAATCCCTGACGAGGACATTCAGACTCCTTTCCTGAGACTTAAATCATCATCCTGTACACTGGCAAAGCTTAACATTATCATTATTATCATTAATATCATCATCATTCATTCATTCATTCATTCATTCATTCATTCATTCGTTCGTTCGTTCGTTCGTTCGTTCGTTCGCCTAAAAGAGCCCAGTCATACTTTGAACTGTAAACTCCAGCCCTTATCTCAAACAGGCAAGTGTGGTGAACAGTAAAATGTTCTCTACTGTGACCATTAAACGGATCACTGCTTGTCGTTATCTTTGGCGTTTGAAATGTGGCTGGGGTGTGACTCTGTTTGAGTACAAATAAACCTCCCTGCACATTTGCACTGTGATCCATTTTTTATTGGTTCCTCCACGGTATGATTATAGATCTGGTGTTTGCTGCAGTCCTTTAATGGTTGTAACAAATGTTCTTAAATCCTGGCTGCAAACCAAACCCCCAACAGTGGGACAATAAAGATTTGAATTGAACGTGGAATTTAATGTCTAAAAATGCATCAGTCTGGCTATTAACTTGGAATCAATTTTTGCACTGCTTAGCAACTTTGCTTTGCTTTGGTTTTACAGACCTAAGCTGAAGACTTGCAGCTATAACTATGTTCTTTCTGGTAATTTGACAAAATAATCTCAGCCCTTTGGATATTTTACAAGCCTGATTGCACAATTGCAATCTGTGTAAAGAGGGTGTGAGAGAGAGACATAACTGTGCTCCAGTGCTATGACTTGTGTACTGTGTTTATGCTTACATTTCTGTAGAAGTGTGTATGTGTGAGTGTGTGTCTGTATGTGTGAGAGAGTGTGTGAGAGTGTGTGTGTGTATGTATTGCATGAGTACCCAGGACTCATTTCAAATTTTTGCAATAACACATTGCCTTAAAACAGTTCTGAGCAAGCTTGAAAATGCAGGCTGATAGCAGAACGTCCGATTCAAAGCGTACCTTCACAGTGCCAAAAATCTCCTCTTTAATATGTCCTCCCCCAAACTCCTTCTTCAGGGTGGCTCTTGTAGCAGCGTAAAGCATTTTCTGCCGTACCTGAGGGGGTGTGAAAAAAGGTCCATGTAAACAAACCTTCCCCATGAGTATACTGTGATTACGGCCATACTGCATTTTCATGATTCAGTCACAGAAATTACAGCCTTACCGTAATCAATAAAAACAGACACCCAGCTCATTAAGTAGAAACAGGTAGTAACAGAGGACACCAACACGAGAAATGGAGGTTGTAATTACAAAAGATGCTATTCAACAGATACCAAGGCTAAAACAATGAATTCCTCCCACGGCCGATAATCTGCGTGATATTTGGAAAGCCTTTTCGAAAAACTGCTCTTCACTCCATATGTTTGTACAAATATCCCCACATGCCCTGGAATTGTGTATGTATTTTTTTGTTAAAAGGTGGCGCATTGTTTCTTTGGTAACCCTGTGCCAGATTCTATAATGAAAAAGGACCTGCATCAGTAATATCTATTATAAACTATACATTTATACCTCTAATATCACTATTGCCATAAAAAGTGCACTGTGTAACAGTAATTTTCATGCATTTTCAGGTTTGCAGCCTAATAAACTGACATGGTGAGTTTCACACTGAGACTCAGCCCTACTGAAACCCTTTGGGGAGAGCCTTGCAGAGCTTGCAGAGAATTACACACTTGTCAATATCCGACCCACGCGGCTTTGGAATTAACAGCGGATGACTTCATGATTATGACTTTCACTCCACTGTGAGAACCTCGCAAATCCTTCACATTTTTCTTTTCAGGCGCCCTTTTCATGCCAGTGAAGAGAGTGCGATCCATTCGTTATTATGCCACTTAAACGTGCCACAGATGAAACGGTTTCTAATCAATCTGAAAAAGCATGCTGCACAGCGATCAATGCTTTCCTTATTTGCCTGATTCCAATCTGCAGCTTTGAAAATAGGGGCATTTTACAGCGCCGTTTCAAACTGACTTCGAGGCACAGTACTCCATTTAGGAGGAGCGAATGGTTAATTAGCATCGGCAACATTCAGAGACACAGGAGAAACAAAGCTTTCTTTATGCTGGTTTGCCTGTAAACACAGATAAACACCACCGTGTCCACAAACTCCTCCCCTCTCACCACCAAAGCAAAAAAAAAAAAAAAAAAAATTGCCATTAAAAAAACACTGAGTCAAGTGAATGAAAGTAGGAAGAACAGATTTACTGTGATCTGGTAATTCTCAGTTAGACGGGTCATAAAAATTATGGCACGGCGGAGCGTTTCAAACTAACATCATGCCCCCATGTATAGCCATGAGCTCCTTCCGCAGCGCGCCCCAGCGAAGGGGAAATCACCCACCATGACCGACCCCTGAAGTCTGGACTGTGGGCAGGAACGCTCAGCCGTGTCAGTGTGCTGATTTCTGTGCGCTTTACGCTGCAGTATCTCACATTCATGGTCATTTACATTCCTGCCAGCCCCACTTGTCAGGCCCAAAGCCTATCAGCCTAAATAACTCTCTCCCCCTCTGCTGCGGCGTAACCATGCCAACTAAGACTATGACAAAATTGACAGTTACAACAAATCCACATCCACAAAAATAGAGAGGGGTGCCTGACTGACAAAGCCAACCAAACCGACAGAAATAATCAGGATGCAGGAAGCGACACCTGGGAAAGTGAACTAAGTTACTCAGATACCGTATGAGATGCATGTGGATTTCATGACTACTCTCTTACACAGCCTGCTCCATCTCCAGCTCTCTGCACACTGTTTTATACAAAGCCCCTGAACGGGAACATTTCGGCTCTCCAATTTACATTTTTTTTTGGGATTGCACCCCGAGGTGGGGGGTGGTGGGAGGTTAATGCCTTTTTTCAAAATAAAACTATGGCACAAGGGGAGAGACTTTTTTTAAAATATATTTTTCTGGCATTTAACAGCAAATTATTCCACATCTTACAAAGTTACCGCTGTGTAGTGCTCTGAGGAGGATGTAATAAAGCAAATGTATTGACAATCATGAACTCGGCAAAGTCATTAACTTTACCCAGTGAGGAGCAATAGCAGTGAGATATTTGTTAATTAAAAGTTATGACTTTTTAACAGTGGCTGAACGTTTGAACCTGCACAATCACAGCAATAAAACCAAAACTGATTAGACAAAACAATCGACTCCACTTACAGGTGAATGATCAGGAGACCAGGCCAGGAAGATCCACTCGTATCCCTGGTTATTGGTGGTGTCAAGTCGGTACAGGATATAGGAAGGCTGGTCTTCCTCCAGGACAGGAAGTACGTACGCATCGTACTCCTGGTCCCATTTTTTCCCAGCGCGCTTTGATTCGCCCACTACTAATTGTTCTGAAAAAGAGAGAGGGAACTTGGTGTTAAAAGTGAGGCTTTTTACACACAACAAAACTGTACCATAATGGTTTGCCATTTTTAAAAGACATAAAAATATCAAGCTGTGTACATGTCTAGCTCTACATTAGGGCGGGTGCTCAGTGTATAAAATGTAACACAATCCTTCAGCTCAGGTACTCCCATGCAACAGTTCTAATCTAAAGAACACCCTTGAAATGTTCACCCTATGGCTGATGAATGCCACTTCAGTAAAACTGTTGACACTTCCACCCAACACCCACTAAAGTCAGTAACGCACAGGCTATTTTAACACAGCAGGACATGGAATCAAGTCTGAAATAGGGTGTGATAAACATGAATCTATATCAGACATAGAATTAGTGAATCCAGAACAACAAGTTACAATGAATGCAAAATTGTATAGAGCGAGTATTACTAAATGAGATTTTTTTATTATTATTATTACTGGGGACCCCCGTAACTTCTTCCCTGAAACCCAGTTTTAAAACTCCTGCTTTCTCTCATTTAGTACACAGGTCTTTAATTTCATACAGCTAGTGAGTCTATGGCCTGTGACCACAGCATATTTACTCACGTCTAACGTTTAATTATCCTCCTCTTTGTCCGGTATGAAAGGGTTTCAGGATGAAAGACGTAATAGCAAAAGACTAGCGCTCCCCCAGTTTGCTCCTATAAAAGGCCCGATGCGAGTGAATCTTCCCTTTGGCATTTGGAATGATTCGGACGGGGGCGTTCCACAATTCCACCGTGTCTGAGAGCATAAACAGCGTGCGGGCGCTGGAACTTCTCATGTCATATCTGTGTCTGCTCAGCACCTTGCAAACTGCATGCACGTACGAATTTTCAAAACTTAGCAAATAAGATTCCTTATCACATTCTCCCGTTCCTCAGAATTTCGCACTGACACACAAACAGACACTCACCATTTTCAATGACAATCTTCAGGAGTCGATAGTCCCCGTTCCTTGCTCTTGCAAAAATCTCTTTTACTTCCCTTCCGGCTACGAAGAAAAGGTACAGGATTACTTCCATGCAATACAAGAGGAACATCTGAGAAGCGGTTTCAGTGTACACAGCACGGCTCCCATTGTGGACTGCACTGCAATGGACTTGGCTACCTTTCATGCATTGTTCTT
The DNA here is from genome assembly GCA_022829145.1 of Albula goreensis. Taxonomy (NCBI): domain Eukaryota; kingdom Metazoa; phylum Chordata; class Actinopteri; order Albuliformes; family Albulidae; genus Albula; species Albula goreensis. The sequence continues at coordinate 2,668,447 of CM040763.1, read as the reverse complement.
GCTCATTAGCAAGGATATTCAAATTCTTCAGTGGCTTGGTTGCTTTTGTTAATTTGCTACATGCAAACGTCTCTCTTTTTTCCTTTCTACCACATTAACAGCGACCTGCTTCGAAAAGTAACAGTTTTTAACACATGACACACTCACTACTGCACTCTGAACTGAAGTGGGAACTCAGCACACAGAAATTATGTTTTGACTTGTACAGTTTCCAACTGTGCAAAGCTAAGGTAGCTTTGCGTCAACCACAGTCATTCACAGGAAATCAAAAATAGGCGTGATGAATGAACTTTCATGATGAAAGTTCTTTAATGCTGGCTTAGACGCAAAAATGCAGCGACCCAACACGAAGCAGACATCAAAAAACAAGCTACTACTTTTATATAACAAGTAAGCTAGCCTTTGAAGATCAAATTCTGCATTCTCGCATTAATTAAAAGGGGGAGGGGGCAATCTTCCTGACTGGGCAGCCTCCACTTTCCCCTTACTATTTTATTTCAAAGTCCCTTTCACTCCAATGCAACAAGCACCTGGGTAGATGACTATCTACACGTATTTATCAAAGATACTTTTTAGCAAATATATAAAATGAAGAGCATAATTCTCTACCTCTAGTCAGCATAGGCGTTGTCTGACTTTAGTCCAACATACCTAGCATAGCTAGCTAGCTATGGATAAGGTGTTGATATTGCCCCTTAAACAAAAAACCCTCTGTAGCAGCTAGCGATGGCGGACTAGCTACCAAGCAAGCAAATTCAATGGAGTGAGTGAATTTGCATGACCGTGTTGGTATAACAAATCGCTGACTTTATTTGTCAGTGATACCCGTGCCTTATCTTGCTAGCTAGCAGCCAAGCTAAGTGCACAGGTTACAGTCTGGCTGATACAACAGGTTTTCCATAAAGGACATTAATTTTATCACAGAGCCGATCGAATCAAGACAAAACATCAGTCTCATTCAGCGGGTGTGCTTTGCACATCTGCGGCATTTGTTATCAACAGACATAAAATGTTTTACCTTGTATGCCCGTTTGATGGGACATTGTACTTGTTTCCTCGGAGTCGACCGGTTATTGGGAAGCAAAAGAACAAGGAAGAAGACAACTGAACTACAGTAACTTGACCTGGCTTCGATGTGGCGTCATCACGTTGAAGCTCACAAGTCACGTGACGTGAGTCAAGTCACAGCTCTCTGTCACGAGCACGTCCATCATCCTTGGTCACGAGTGTGATGTTTTTATGGTGTTTCTCACTCCACTAAATAATGTTCAAGGATCTGTTTGTTTCTTCGAATATCGGTTTGTCTGCTGTCTTTCCACACAGAATATTATTAGAACAGTTTACATGTTAATGTCCCGTGTGTGACATATTTTCATACTTGTTTTGTAGGAATGTTTAATATATAGCACTTGAAAGCAATTGTTCTTTTAATTTGTATTTTTAGTTAACGTGTGTATATGTCAGCATAATTTTGTGAATGTATCTATGAAATTAGACCCAAGACTTGGTATCTTGCATAAACACTCATGCATATAGCATTCTTATTCAATCAGTATATCTCAGGTTATATATTTCCATTTTTTTTCTGATAATAAACCTTGTTCACATGTAAAAGTGTATCATTTCATATTTCAGGTTTTGAACTCCTTGAACAAATTAAATGATGTTGGATATTTATAATAATTACAATGTGATTTTTCTGAATGGTTATGCATTTGCAAAACACTGTGCACTGTATATTGCTCTTGTTCGTTGGCATATAATACATGTCATCTCTGGTACATCAATCAATATGGCTTCCTGTCTGGGGCGCACACTGCATAGATCTATTGATCTTTCAGTAATCAGGACAGTCGTAATCCAGTTCCCCCAGCCAATCCACTTAGCACAAAGTAAAGTAAAACTGCAAGGCAGCCGTTAGCAGCATCAATCACTAACCACTTAAATATCTGATCATCAATCACGGCCGCAGCAGAGAGAGCAGGGGAATCACAAAAGAGGACACCATGGCAACTACAACAAAAACAACAACGCACTGGATAGGAATGCCAGAGTGTGTTTATTTATTTAGCAAGAATGCAAATGTTTGAGTCTATGTATATTTATGTATTTAGTGGTCTCTCCTATCCAGGGTAACTTACAAAATAGAGGGTCCAATAAAGGTGTGTGCATACAATACGGTTAACACTAGCAGTTTCATAGACAGTATGAGGAACCATATGGTTCAGAACATGACTGGTACTGTATTCACAACATTGAGTCACAACAGCCCCAGCACCAGTTAATGTTTGTTTTGCCATTTGCTGAATTATCAGTCAAAGGAAATACAGTTAATTATATAATTCATAGAAATCAGTGAGGCGACCAAGTCTGTGCAAGTTTCTTCATCTTCAAACAGTATTAACTTCAGCAGGAAAAACAAAATGCCTCCTTTAGGCTGCTTTGTTGATATGCGTTTGAACAATACGACCCAGATGGATAATTTCATCACCTTTTATTTTGCTTTTACTGCACACAGGAAGCCTGGAGGATTCATTAAGTGTCTGGTGTCATGATTACTGCGTGTTCATGGTGAGGAGGCATACTGTGTGTGTAAGTGGTTCAACTGCAGCTGGCAGTTTCGACCATATTTCGGAGTCCAGAGCCTCCAGAGTAGCATTTTTATGATGCATGATTGTCATTTCACATCACCTGAAATCAGCCTTTGTGTAAAAAATATACTGTCCTCCATTCATACAATAAATTAAACATATTCCCTACTAAGAGTCTCTTTCAATATGTACATTTGTTTATCATTAATTATTTATAACTGAAAATAATGACGCTGCGTCTCAGTACGATTGCATTTGTTTCATTATCTCTTGTGATGCGTATTGAAAGATAAAGTGGCTGGCAAATAAAATGGATCTACGTCGGGAAATCAATTCCATTAGTGATTTTGAATTAGGGACCTTAGCTTTGCTGGATAGAAAATTCACCTTAATGAAACCGCTTTCACGCACTACCACAGGGCTAACATTATTATAAGTGCCGTGCAGCCAGCTCTCTCCGCAGCTCTGAAAGTGTACCCCTCGGAATACGCTCGGAAAAAAAAGGCTTAGTCGCCTGTGGGAAGCCCCGTGTGTTTTGCTACATTACAGCGCGCTGATGGTACACGCCTGCCGTAGGGACTACATCCATCAGCAGCGCGTCTCTCCCTCTCTGACACAAAGAGCAGCGAGCGAGACGCCACGGACCCGTGCTGACGAGGCAAGCCGCCCCAACTGCTTGCATCTCTGTCCGCCTGCATGGACAGCCAGCACAATGCCGGGGGGATTTGGGGGTGCCTCTGTCTTGACAACAGGTCGCGCGGCTAATCCCTCTCTGGCACCCGTGTTCCCGGGGAGAGGCGTTTCCTCCTCGTTATCGGAATGATTACAGAAAAGGGGAAGCCGTGGGCTCGCTCGGCTGTGTGTGTACGATGAAGCAGCGGAAAGTCTACTGGAATCGGGCTGGCAGTCCTGAGAGCGCAGCTTGAAGAAGGGAGAGGGGAGCAGAGCTGTGTGGAGCAGGTTAGTACGTGTGTGCGCGCCTTTATAGTGTAAACACACCATTTGAAAAGACAAAAATGGATTGAAGTTAGCTGGTGGACTGTTTAAAGTTGTGCAATTAGAGCACCCAAACCGGGATGCTCCAGAATGTATTGTTATTGTGGAAGGAGGCAGACATAATTCGCAGAGAAACCGCGTCTGAGAGAGGCGGGCGGCATCACAGCTGGATTGATGGAAACACATGTATGCACGGGGAAAGGTTAGCAAAACAAAAACTCTTGTATCTCCTCAATGCGTCAGCCTTTATTCCAGTTACCGAAATGTCTGGAATTATCGGGAACTTTGATGAACGCTGAAGTGTGTATTTCCTGTCGTGCCGTGTTCCATGACTTCCCTTATTGGCCACTGGACTGGCTGGGCATTTCTTAAGGTGGTCCGCAGGAAGCCAGCGCGTGCGGGGTGGCCATGCTGTGCATCGCGTGCTCGTAACCATAACAAAGGCACAGATGCCTCAGTGCTGGTCTAGGGTAATGACTGAGCCGGGGACTGATTTTATTACATTATTATACGTATTACAGCAATGCTGCATGAAGAATTAATTCCGTAAAACAGTCAAGCATAGATCATTTCTGTACTAAGACTTTAAAATAAAATAAATACAAATATTTTGAATGTGTATGTATTTAAATAGTGATTTATAAAAATCGTTTTGGACAAAGCAAGAGTGTACAGAATCTGAACTTTGGACCATTGCACATTCCCAGAGTAGGTATTTTTGGCCACCAATGTGTGACAGTGCAAGAGTAATGGTGTTGAGCTGGAAATCTGAGTGGGCTGTGGGAATCCCCCCACACACACACACACCCCCACCCCTTTGCTGGGCTTGAATATACACCAGGGCGACTGTGCCTGAGAGCTGTGTTTATCTGAGACCTTGGCATGGGCTGGGCAGTGGGGGTAGGTTGAGTTTAATCTGAAGAGGAAAATGTTTGTTCGCAGAAGCGCCTAAGATTAGAATCTGTGTCCGTAAACATACAGCCTGAGGCACCACGCCCTTGCCGGCCATGCTGCCGTTTGCAGTCAGTTCTGGGATTAAAACAGGTTCATGAGCTTCACTTTGTGGGCAAAGACATCACTAGGGAAGCAAGGACCTAACCTGAATCGGCTCTCTCTCGTTCGCCCAGGTGGACCCGCGCATGTACAGCTGAGGAGTTGTCCCAGGATGGAAATAGATGCCCGCTTCCGATACTACTTCCAGCACCCCTGGTCCCGGCTTGTGGTGGCCTACCTGGTGACCTTCTTCAACTTCCTCATCTTCGCCGAGGACCCAGTCTCGCACAGCCAGACTGAGGCTCACATGATCGTCGTGGGCAACTGCTTCTCCTTCATCGTCAACAAGTACCCTGGTGGCGGGTGGAACTTCCTCAAAGTCCTGCTGTGGCTGATGGCCATCGTCACCGGCCTCTTCGCCGGAAAGTTCTTCTTTCACCAGCGCCTCTTCGGTAAGCCCTGATAGAGCAACGCACAACATACCTCAAGGTGTTGGCTATACACTGAAATACACTGATTTGGCAGTGGGTAAGACAGGTGGTGTGTTGATACATTTGACACTGTATTAGATGCTTAAAGGCATACAATTTGAAGTTTTACCAAAAACTGCAACACTTCCCTGTCCATAGGCACTGTCATTTCCATATATTGATATATATGGTGGCATTTGGGTGACATCATGTATTTTAAAAATAGAAACGCAGGAATAGTCTGGATTTGGATCCGGACCATGGCAATGCCAACTTTGGCAGCTTTGGTATTGTGTGTGATGTACGCGTAGGGTTGAGTGCCACATTGATTTGTGTCACCCAGAGAAGGAGGGACTCAATCCATAGGTTTGTACTTGGCTCATTGCTCACTAGTGACCCCTGCTGGTGTATAGGATACACCAAGTTGAATATAGTGACTTATAAGCTGTGGTGTGAAACTAAAGGCAGTAGACAACATGTGATTAGATAAAGAGTGGGTGCCTGTCAGTGTTCTCCCAAGCTGATAGCACAGGTTGCTGTCATGAGTATGGCTTGTGAATACCATTGTTTAGGTATTCCTAGTTAGGAGAAAAGATGAGTGGCCATTAAAAATATGTTGCTGTAAATATATTTATCATCATATTTTCCAGTAAGTCAATATGTCTAATACATTGCAGTATATTCTGCCACTTCTCCCCTCCGTGCCATTTTTGCACTGTGTTTGTACACCGTGTCAGACAGATTCCTGGTGAGATTCGTCCCCGGGGTCCCTGTGTCTTCTTCCATTGTTTGTCAGGGTAACACGATCGGTATTGTACACGGTTCGGAGGCCTATCTGAGCCCTTGGAACTCTGTGTCCCTCTCCATGCAAAGCAAAACAAACAAGCCAGAGCAAAAGCCCAGGGTTTATCCAGCTTCAGCCAATCGGAAGAGTCCATCCAGACCTCTCGTGGACCTGTGAATTTGACTTTGTTTACAGTGCAGTTTGGGGTGCGGATAACTTCCCGTGACTCACCCATTCAAATATCCAGGCTATTTAAATCGAGTTCTCAGGGCATACTCCTGCGATGAGATGTTAATGACCACAGCTGAAATGACTGCGGAAATTGGATCTGAGGTAGGAGATCAGAGCTCGCTCCTTTCCAGGGTGTAGTTGGCTTAAATTTAGAACCCTGCAGCCATCCCAAATCACACAATTGCAGTTTTAATACCCTCTGTTTATCGTCTCATTGGCTGCTTTTCTGGCAGTCTCCCATGGTTAGCAAATTCCCTTTCGCTGTAATCGCCCATCTAAATTGTTTCAGTTCCTTTCACATATTGATGTTTTGTAGATATGTGTTTCACCGTGAGCTTTTAGAAATGTTTTTTTCCCTACTTTTTATTCTCCAAACCTGGAAAGCCCAGTTGTATTCACAAGCCGTGCTCTTTTGTGATGGCTGAAATGGTGGTTCATGAACCCCTTTTAGGGTGGGCTATATTCAGCTGTCAATCATTAACTGGCTTGAACAATCAAAAACGATTTACTCTCCACAACCAATACAGCCATTGGTGTGTGTGCCTGATTAACCAGCAGGGGTCGCTGGTGAGTGATGAGAGGCAGGCTGTGGTCCGACCCATTAAATCTCCTGCCTTTGAAAACTTCACATGTAAACTTTGCTTGGGAACATGTGACACCCCCACCAATTAAGCAAACATATTGAGTGTATACTTGCATTTAGCTGGTAGTGTGTCACCTGCTCCCAAGTGAGGTTTCCCAGGGCAGAAGATCTAGCGGATTGGATTGCAGCCAGAGTCATCCTTCTGAATGAATCCCTCCCTCCCTGGGTGACACTACAGCCAGCCATATGTCACCCTGTGACCACCAGCACAGCCTGGATTCTCCCTCATGGAAAAACTTTATGAATCACACATTTTTTCTACCATTTCATATGTGATTCATAATCATCCGCCATATTTCCAAATATGCACTGAATGGAGTGACATGTGTGTATTATGTGAGCACATATAGTCACATTTACTTGACAGTTATTCCACAACATTACATATTGTATGTATGTGTGTGTGTGTGTGCGCGTGTGTTTGTGTGCATGCTTTTTTGGCCTCATCCAGATGTCAGACCCTTGTTTCACCATTAGAACAAATCTGAGAGCTCCCCCTTTCCCTCTGATTTTGTCACTATGAGGAATAAAAACATAACTTGGTGTTATGCAACACTGAGCGTGATCTTAAATATTCTATGAGCCTCATTCATCTTGGAACAGACCTGGGTTTCATACTTCATTTGAAATGCTTTAACCCTTTAGACACCAGTAAATTCTTTGGATCACTGACATTTCTGAAAACAATGTTTTTTCAATTATCTAAGAAAAAACCATCATGACGTCACTGTACATATTTTTAAAATGAAATGTTTAATTAAAAATTCTCAGGTATCTGCAGGGAGTGTTCTTCAGATTTTACCCTCTACATTACATGAGAGGCATTTTGCATGGGAGGTTCTTATGCAGAGTCACATACAATGCTAACACAAGTGAAAAGATGGGGGACCAAGTGAAATTGCCCTCTATAGACGGGAAGCATAGTCCCAGAGGGACCAGAAATATGAAACGCAGGTTTCAGCTGGGAGCTTGATTACCAAGCATTTAGAGAGTTCTATCCGTGTTTGATCTGAGTCTGTGTGCTAGCTCTGTGCATGGCATGTGTGTTTAGCTTGGATCAGAACTGAACACACAGTGTGATTGTGTGTGTGTGTGTGTGTGTGTGTGTGTGTGCGTGTGCATATGCGTGCAGACACACATGAGTGTGCATGTGTGTGTGTGCCTGTGTGTGTGTGTTTGTTTGCACCCACATATGAGTATATATATGTGTGTGTGTGTGTGTGTTTGTGTTTGTTTGCGTATGTAGTTGTATGCAGGCACACATACGTGTGCAAGTGTGTGTTTGCACCCGCACATGCGTGTGTGTATGCTCCCAGCTAGTGCATTACCTGCACAGCATGTGTGTTTAGCTCAGGTCAGTGCTCTTTGGTTAAGGGCCTCCGCGCCTCCTCCACCACAGCGGAGAGAGAGAGGGGAGCAGCGATCCCTGAGTGCTGTCAGGTGACAGAGATGCACTTCAGAAAGCCGGAGTGCCGTGCACAGCAGATGGTGTACAGTATGTGTGGGCTCCAGAGACGGAGGCTGCGGAGTTCACAGTAACATTTGGTATTGCTGTTATATAATCCCAAACAGAGATGTGCACAGCCCAGAGTGGCATGGATGCACACATGCAAACATGCACACACACATGCATATTCGCATGCAGATGTTCTTTGCATACACATGCATGCACACGCAAGCATGCACACAGAGATGCACTTCACAAACATACGGACATTCACACGCACGTAGATATATAAATACAGACATATGTGCGCAAAAGCATTTGCATGTATGGATGTACATTGCATGCAATCACAGACACACCAAAAATGATGTCACCAAGTTTATTTCACAAACACACACACACCCGCACGCACACCTTATTGATGTCACTGTAAACATCTCTCGTATAGACACAAACACAGCACAAAATGTCACCACATTCATCTCACATGCCAAAATGGTGTTGCCATAAACAAACACACACACACACACACACACCTTATTGATGTCATTGTATCTATCTCTCTCAGACACACACACACACACACACACACACCTTATTGATGTCATTGTATCTATCTCTCTCACACACACACACACACATGAACACACACACACTAACCGCATCTGAGGAAAGAGAAATGTCATTCATAATGCACCATGAGAGAGCACATTGGCCAATTTGCCCGATCCGGTGGACAGCATTGAGCCCTCATTTAGCGGAGCGCACTGATCGCTTCCAACCCCCGTCCTTCCTCATCATTATTTATATGACACCATGGTGTCTATCTGCAAAAGCGTGCCGCAGTCTTACCCACTACACATGTACAACAAACTTCTATATGTTGAATACCCAGAATTAATTTAAAGTAAGAAAAAAAGGAAAGGCGGTGCGGCTACGCCTGTTCTCGTGGCCCAGATAATGCTTACCCTGGAAGCACTCATTTTCTGCTTAATTAATACCCTTTTTCCGCTGGGGAGGTGTCCTTTTTCAGTTGCACGCTTTTGATTCAACGCGCAAATCTTCAAAGGCCCACTTAAAGCGCACTTCTGTTTACGGTCTGCTCTGATCGTGTTCCAGATCCGCGCCGTGGAGAGAAAGAGGGGAAGAAGGGGCGTGTAAAAAATTAACAGGGGGTGGCGTCTTCCCATGATCCTTTGCAGCGATACGCCTTTTGGAATTAACGGTGGGGATAACATGCTGTGTAGGTTTAAGAAAAGCAACCCCCGCCAAAAAAAAGACACCCACGGGCACCCTGCAGTATAATCCCTATGTACTCTCACCTTCTGTAGTGCTGTATCTCAGGATGTTTGCATGTTCCCAGATGGTGATAGTTTAAGGGGTTGGGAGCTGGTACAGTGTAGTATAGTGGTTAGGAAGATGGTACAGTGTAGTATAGTGGTTAGGAAGATGGTACAGTGTAGTATAGTGGTTAGGAAGATGGTACAGTGTAGTATAGTGGTTAGGAAGATGGTACAGTGTAGTATAGTGGTTAGGAAGCTGGTACAGCATAGTATAGTGGTTAGTAAGATGGTACAGTGTAGTATAGTGGTTAGGAAGATGGTACAGTGTAGTATAGTGGTTAGGAAGATGGTGCAGTGTAGTATAGTGGTTATGAAGATGGTACAGTGTAGTATAGTGGTTAGGAAGCTGGTACAGTGTAGTATAGTGGTTAGGAAGATGGTACAGCGTAGTATAGTGGTTAGGAAGATGGTACAGTGTAGTATAGTGGTTAGGAAGATGGTACAGTGTAGTATAGTGGTTAGGAAGATGGTACAGCGTAGTATAGTGGTTAGGAAGATGGTACAGTGTAGTATAGTGGTTAGGAGCTGGTTATTCTGACCAATTAGTTGAAGGGTAGTTTTACTGCCTAGTTCCAGTGTGTTGACCTTGAATACATTAAAGTAAAAGCTGTTCAGATTTCACTTGACAAGAACAGACATTTTTTAAAGTTGCATCTTGTTAAAAATCTATTTGGATCACTTGCTGATTTTCAGGTTCAGTGCCTCAAAAGAATGTCAAAAGATGGTTGTGTTACAAAACTAGCTTGGATTTTGTTTTGTTGATCAAAGGTCCTAACACTGAACATTTTATCTGAAGGGATTAGAAAAAGGCAGAAAAAAGGACCTGCTGAAGCAAGAGACACACAGTGTTTTATGTAATGACAGACAGACGGGGGATTTTAATTCCGTTTAGGAAGGAGATTTAATACAGTGAGGGTAACCTTTCAAGTGACATGTTCACTTATCTAGTTCAGCCAAGTTCAGCCAACATGTGAAAAATACCTTGAGGAACAATCACAGATTTTTATTACAGCCTTACAAGTGAGACTCGAAGCCACAGGTTCTGGTCTGCTGAAGTTTGTTCTCACCTCAAAATTACCAACCAGAAACACATCTCACAGACTGTAACTTCCTTTAACTAGATGCAAAAGGTAGTGATAGGTGAATGAGGAGGTATCATGACACCAAAAATGGGTGGAGCTACTATGGGTTAAATACAGGACGTGTTTAAGTCTTGGCGTAGCGATAACACCTATATCACTGTGTTTTCATCTGAAGGTTGTGGATTCCACACCCCTGCCAGTTCTGCTGTCATCCATTTTATTCTCCAATTTCCTACTGTCACAGCAGAGAATAAAATAATAAAACAGGAAGTTACTGATGGCAGACTGGAGCTGCACCTAGTGTGGTCCCATCGTACCTGATTAGCCCATCATTACTCAATACTACTTTTCACACAGTTTATATTTGCTTTTTAAAACAGAAATAGAAGCACTTCAATTCAGTATGTCTGTCATTTGGGCTCACCTCTAATCACCTCCTAATTAAATTAGTACAGCATAAGACACATATGATTTTGTTGTCACGTAAATGACAGTTTATTCCCTCTTAAATAATCCAGTACAGCGCGACGCACATCTGATTCTGAAACCGCCGTCACGGAAAACAACGTTTTATTCCCTAATCGGTGTAATGGAACAGAAGCTGCGTCTCGCTGTCTGTGTGCATGTGCGGGGTCAGGGGATTAGCGGGGTGTACACCTTCTCATTTCCTCCGCGAAGGATTCTGTAATCACCGGAATTAATACGACGCCATAGAATGTCTGAGACGTGCTGTCAGGTTAGATTAATGTACCTAAGCTTCTTACAAGAAGTAGTGGTGGAAGTGGTGGTCCATGTGACCCTAACAATATGTTCCATTTAAAAAGATCATGTGTTTCTCCTTCATTATGGATTGACGTTATTCAATTCTGCAAATCATTTTTTGTGCTGTTGTGCTTGTGAGGAAAAAGAGAGAGGAGTCATTTTACCTGAAGGAAATAAATGCTGGCATGTTAGTTTGATTCCTCCTCCTCTGAGTCCGTTGACGCGAATTGGCTTTGAGAAAGAACACAGCGGCGTGACCGTTTGTGTTCGGTGGTTGTTGAAATGATTTTTTCCCCCTTTTTGTAAGACCGCGCTGTTCTCGCTTTCTCGGTCCAGCCTCGGGGCAGCCATCTGTGGCCTGTCACATGCCATAACACTAGCACCGTAAGAGGAGGGAACCGCTGCCTGGCTGGGAACGTGTCACACGCGCGTGCGTGCGTGTGTATGTGTGTTTGAAATGGGGGGTCAAGAAGAATGTAAACTTGGGGGGTCCTCATTTGTCATAATGGCTTTTCACAATCTAACCCCATCCCCCAATAATTTACTTGGCCAGCTCTTCCAAAGAGTCAGTAGACATTTTGACACCAGGTGTATGAGTGTTTTTTTTTTTTTTTTTTGGGGGTTACAAGGCTTTGCTTCTACCTCTCTTCAGGCGTACATGCTCTCTTCACTTCCCTTCACTGTCTCTCATTGCTCTCTAGTGGTCACTCCTGGTCAGGCTGGGCACCTGTGGCAGCATGGACTGAGTGCATGCTGACTTTGTCATCCTCTGATCGCATAGGCAGTGTTCCTATCAGTGAGAGTGTGAAAAGAAGCAAGATTATCGCAGTGTGAATCAGAGAAGTCACGTTATGGCTCTTCTCCTGAGGTTGGCAGGATCTTGCCGTAATGACTCAACTAGTTCAGTCAGCATGGGGAACAAAAGAGGGAAAATGAACTTCAAAAAAAACCATGTGAGGCACATCAAAACAGTTCGTGTTTTTCAGAGTGCCCCCATTTCAATTTGAGTCGTCTTTCTGTCTGTGGAAGAACAGATTAACCAAAAAGGTTACTGATGGCTTTCTCATGCCAAGAACTGTGATTTTTATTTTTTATTTTATGTACATGTGGGACGAGGAAGAGATTATCAGATTTTAGGGTCTGTTACAGTTTGCGCACAAGGGATTTACAAACAGGCAGTCTCATTGGACGGCACAAAGATGGGTCCTCTCAGCATAGATGGATGTTTAACTAGGCCACCTGGCGAATGGGTGGGGGAGGTGTGTGCATGTTACAGACGGTTACATAACCTAACATCAGTCTGTGGCTGTCTCCACCACTTGCACTAAGCCCATAATGCACTGGGGTTATTTTTCCTCTTAATGTTGAAACACGCTTTTCATTTTTCAAGGGAACACGAAAGATGGCATCTCGTTACTGATCAGATTTTTTGTGGAAAATTGATTTTTTTTCTCATTTATTTCTGTCTGGCCTCAGTCCAAGCTGTTGTTTTTTTTTTTTTTTTTTAATTTTCTATTTCTTTGTATATTAAAGAAATGCAAAATCGGTATGTTGTGCATTTAGCTCAGTTTTGTCGGACATCTAGATTACAGACGCATCTGTTGCAAAGCCATTAGATCATCAGATTAATAAAAATATATGCATATTGTTTTCCATTACTGAAAGGCATTCTGTAGCTCAGTGCATGTTTTTCCCTTATTTGCCCTGCAGACAGGCTTTAAAGTGGAGGGTGATGTTCCATTGTTCCGTAACGCAGCCATGTAAATGTAAAATCGCACATATTTTTACATCTATTTAATTCCGTGGTATTTTTACACAGGTCATTCAGGCTGAGTACTTTGCTCCTGATTGGCTGCGTCACACCCGCCATACTTTAACTCTGTAGATGCTGGTGAAATTTTAACATGCAGATCCCAGAGAAATTTAAAGAAAAGAAGAATGTGAAGAAAACCGAAAAACACAATGATACGAAACAATCATTCTGCGCTGAAGTGTCTGAAGGGTTACAGTAGTTCAGATGATTGTTTTCAGGTTTGAGGTGGGAGACGGTGTATCAGTTGTCTTCCCTAAATGAAGAGTGAAATGTTTACTTGCAGACTGAACCATATTTCTCAAGTGCTGGCTGAACACTCTGACTCTGAAGATGAAATTATTTGCTTACAGCAAAAACCGGAAAACGCTTTGCAGGCTAAGAGCTCCAAAATTTTTGTAGTTGAACAAAATAAAAACATGTTTGCTATAAAAAGCCAATGGCAAGTTAAGGCAATGTTTGTGCTCTGCAGGTTTTTCATGCTACCTGCTTCACATTTCAGCCCAAAAACAAGATGAGAAAGCACAATTTTCTCAGAAGTGGGCCGATCTCAGAGGCCTGCTGGCAGACATTCTCTGCACACAGTCCTGTCATCTCAGTGCAGGGTGTTTTTTTAGCTCTGGAGGAAGGCAAACAAAGCAGCGTTCCTCCACAGGCGTGCAGGCCTGGTGATGTGTGACATTTGTGTTAATGTGACAGCCACCTCTGCCTGTGAGTGCTTTATGTTTGGTTTCACCTCAGAAAATGTTGGCCGGGGGGTTGCAGGGTCTGTAAACACACTTGCCGTTAGCGCTGACCGGGACCTGAGCGGAATGTAACAGCTCTGAGCCTTAGAAGGCCAATGATGGCTGGGGGCCCACTGTGGCGGGGCCCGACTGGCCAGGTGTTCCAGGTGTACCCTCGGTCCTGGAGTTTTCCATGAGGTGAGCTAACAGCATAATCAACAGTGCTAACTGATCAATTAGCAAAGACCAGTATACTCTGTTTAACTCTACATTACATTACGGGCATTTGTTAAACGCTCTTATCCAGAGCGACTTACAAGGCAAAGTGCGTAAGAACAGTACAAAAAGTGCGAAGATAAACCTAGAGAGGGGTAAAGTCCCAAGTGCGAAGGTGATCGAATAGATCAGGACTCCCCTAGGACCAGGGTTAGCCACTGGGGGTTTAAGTTCAGTGTTCCTCAGGTTTTCACTGTATTTATTCATCCCATCTTTGTACAAGGAGTTCATAGCAAACAATTTATCATCAGCGAAAGAGCCACCTCTCCACCAATCAGTGTTAATTCTCTCCTGTAGTACTGTGTGTTACCTGTAAAGCAGTCACTGTCTTTTTTCTGCTGTATTTTGTGGGCTGTTGGCTGTACAATAATCACTAGTCCTCTCCTTCAGTATTGTGTGTGCCCTGTAGGGTGTAAAATAGTCACTGGCTCTCTCCTGCAGTACTTTGTGTGGCCTGTAGGGTGTGAAATGGTCACTGGGTTTGTAGCTCACCAATTTTTATTTACATAATTTACTTGTATAATCTAATAAGGATGTAATTCTCTCTCGCTAATTGTTTAACAAGACTAATTCTTAATTACTAATTTTTTAACAAAGTCTTAATGCTTAATTACTAATCATCTAAAAACGCCCTATTCTTACTAAAAATCTAATGAAGATCTAACACAAATATGGTAATTGGCATAACAAGGGGCTACATTTTAATTTGCTAATCTAATTATGTTGTAATTCAGGTATCCTAATTGACGTAATGAGTCCTTTTGTACTAATTTTGTAATGAAGCTATGATGTGTGTTTGCTGGTAATGTGAGTGGATGCTAGCTCTCATGTGTGGCTGGCCCATGGCGGCGGTAGCGGGAAGGCAGGTGAGGGGGTGTACGGTGGGGAGTTCTGATTTATGGGCGCAGCGCTCGGCGGCGGTGGCGACTCAGTGGAGCATCCGCTCATCGATCATTCGCCCTTCCTGTGGGATCTGTGGCCGCGCCGCGTTCGTCTCCTCCCGGCTGCTGCGTGTCACGCTTCAATTCCCTCCCCGAGAGCGCGGCAGGATTGGACGGGGGCGGGGGGGGTGCGAGGTAATGGCGGAATGCTCCTGAGGGAGAACGAGGGAGTGGGCTGATGCGGCAGGGACCTGATCCGATGACCTCCCATCTGAGAAGAGTGGACTCTCTGTCTCCCTCTTTCTCTCTCTCTCTCTCTCTCTCTCTCTCTCACTTTCACTTCTGTATTTTTCTTTCTCTGTCGCTATTTCTCTTCATCTTACCTCTCAGTCTCAGTATCTATCTATCTATCTATCTATCTATCTATCTATCTATTTTTTGATCTGGCTGAAGAGTTGCCCAGGTGCTTGTACCTTCTGACCTGTGGAGCTAGCCTCCTGTTGAAATAGTTTTTTTTCTGTATTGTCTGCACAAACCACACATATACATATCGGCACACACACAGACACACACACACACACAAACACACATATATTTATGTTTACACTGACAACTAGGTTGCAGAAGTCAGCACATGTCCATTGTAATGAAACACATGATGACCATGTGACTTGCGCTGCTGGTGGCGTTGTCAGGTGTGTTTAGCTCTGAAGGTGACAGGTAAATCCAGGTAAGGCAGTCCCTGTGTCATGCCTGTTTTAGAGGCCAGAGCTGATCAGATGTCAGCAAGAAAGAAGATCATTTTTTATGGTAAATTATATTTTCACAGCTGGTCTTTGAGCCGCTCAAGTTGGGGTTGTACAGGGCCCAGTGTTAAGATGAGATATTACTCTGATTTAGTAGTATTTTTGGTAATTGGATCATAAGCCCATTAGCCTTTCAGACTCACAAAAAAAACAATGATCTGACATCACTATTAAAGTTTCTCCTACTTCATATTTTTATTAATTCGTTTTTGAGCACCTTTCATTTTTATCCACAGTCATTTTCTCAAACATGCAGTTAGAAGAAGAGTTTGTATCCTTATGTTGTCACACAGGGTAGAACACATGTAATGTTTCCCAGAATTCCCGTGGTCACAGCCAAGTGCCTCAAATTCTGTCAGGACATGGGTGTAACACCAGAGATTCTACGACCCCACCATGTACTCTGTCACATATTCGTAACTTTGAAGGTCCTGCTTCCCGACCGCCGTAGCCGGAGGAAGCGATCTGTTGTGGTGCATATTAGGAATATTCATGAGGTGAGGTGAGACCAAGGGCGACAACGGGTCATTGGCTGCTTGGTTCTTCAGTATCATGAATATTCATAAACAGTCATATTCCTTTTGAAACTCTGGTTGCTAAAGTGTAGTTAGGAAGGAAAACAGGAGTTGACTATCTGGTTGGTTTATAGGATCTGTAGTTCCACTGTGCAAATACATACTGTTGACTGGTGATCAATTTTTCAGAAACATTTATTTGTGTCATACAAAAATATTTGTATTACAGCATTCCAGGAACATTTTCTTTCAAGTGCAGAAATTAATAAATACTGAAAACATTTGCAGGTTTTTGTTCAGTAATGATTGTTACATGTGGGAAGGAAATATATGAAAGAATAAAAAGCAAAGTTAAATGGGTCACCGAGAAAAGCATTTTGAGGGTAGCAGAATATGTGAAATAGATTCTCAGCTGTAATGTTTAACAGTCTGAATGATCCAAATCATTTTAATGCTTTTACATGGAAAAAAATTAAGTAATTTGAGCAGTTATCTACGATGAAAGACAGATCAGAGCGTGTTTCTTTTTGATGCACTCAGCCACTTTGGTTCCTTCTCCAGGACACACTACTTTATATTACAATTTCATGTCTGAAAATAATTTTGCTGGAAAATGAATGTGATCCAAAGTCATTGAGGACATTAGATAACTCGGTTTGATGTTACTCATTTCAATATTTCCCATAAACATGGACGGAGGGTGTTTTGTAAACCTCGCGGTAGAAAAGCAATCTGTTTGATTGGCGTTTATGTCCCTGAGACTGTAATGATGGCCAGTCACTCTCCATTAGAGAAGGGGCTCCGGCACATAGCGGCTCGCCCGTACCTCATGATTAATGAGGCAATTAGCACGCTGTTGGTGCGGATGCTAATGGTAATGCTGTGGTATGGCCTGGGTGCATAACGCTGTTTATGAGTGTACATGAATAATCGGAGAGGAATACATTTCCTATGAACACTTTCAGTTCGGTTCAGTTCAGTTCAATGTTACTTGTACGGCGCTTTTTACGTCACAAATTGTCACGAAGCAGCTTTATAACTGATCCCAGGCGTGAAAGCCCCTCAAAGCTAGCCAAAGCACAGAACAGCGGCAAGGAAACACCCTGACAAACAGGATGAAATCTTGAGCAAATTTATATGAATCATGCGTACACATATAATACACATATAATAATACTACCACTACAACCGCTACCACTACTACTACTACCACCACTGCTACTGCTACTGCTACTACTACCACCACTACTACTGCTACTGCTACTACCACTGCTACAACCACTGCTACTACTACCACCACTACTGTTACTGCTACAACTACCACTACCGCTACTGCTACCACCACTGCTACTGCTGCTACCACTACCACTACCACTACCACCACCACTACCACTACTACTGCACCACTACTACTACTACTACTACTGCTACTGCTAATAATAATAATAATAATGATAATAAAGTTGAGTCCATTTCTAGGTAAAAGGAGGGCAAAGTGGCAGTACTTTGAAATCTGTGTCCTAATTCGCTGGGGCTGAAGCAACACATGAGGGTTTTTTTAAATCCTTAAGCAGGCCTGAATCAAGGAATTTGTTCACCTTGGGAGATTTTTGGGGGTTGATACATATGTACAAGGCATTGAAAATTCTGTACATTTATATGGCGAGTTTGAGGCTACTTAGCAATGCTCTGTATATGGAATTAGACTTTTTAACTGTAATCACTGCAATTAATTCATTTCACTAATGGCCGAAGCAAACACAGAGCACTGTGTGTTTGGAAGGATGTCCCTCTCTGAGTTCACATTAAGTGATTTTTATAGTTCATGACACCGACAGATCAACCCATTTAACTTCATGCCTTGACAATCTCATTAGCCAGCCAACACTCTCAGTCTGCTTACTTTACAATCCATCTGCTAAACTGTGCTCTGAATATATTTCTACGCGATTTGTATGCCAAAAAAACCCATACTAATTTATTTTATTGTGATTACATTTTAGTTTATTAATATCATTGATTAAAGCACAAGTGAAATGTTGTACATATTGCGAAAGATGCCCTCAGAAAGTGCAATTATGTAATTATGACATGACAGGCTTTGGTGTATGTACATTCATATTTTTTCTTATTAATTTTTGAACATTAAAGGTTATGATGCGTTTATCCTTTGCTAGTCTCTGCCAGATCGGAAAACTCCTTGAAAAAGGAAGTTTATTTATAAGGCATGTTTCCTGCAGTCAGATTTGTTTCAACAGGTTTTCACCAGTGCTATGTCACGTGAGTGTGTGCGTGCATGTATGTGTGTGTGTGTGTGTGTGTACGCATTGAGAGGTTAGGCTTGCTCGAAAACCGAAAGGCAAACGTATGTATTCTCTGAAGTTAATGAACAGCATAATATTCCTCCCATTTTTCCCTACATCATTTTATCTGTTAAGAAGTCACAGCCTCCATGACTAGTATCTTTGCTGGGGCCATTTTAGTTGTTCAAAAGAGATACAAGCTCCACTTGGTGAATTAGCGTCGTCTTTATACCACTAAACAAGAATGGATATGCAAAGGGTTTAGAGTCTTTTCATCTGTGCTCAAAATCAGAGATAAGACCTTTCATTCTCAAAATCTGTTCGACTTGAATCCGTAGTTTCAAGCTCAAAGCGCAAATACTTTTCATTTTGTTGATTGATATCCAGATTGTGTTCCCCGCAAGTTCTCAATGGATAATAAACATGCACAGATAGTTGGTGGTGATTATATCTCGTCGTAAAAAAAATGAAATTACTTGCGTATTGCAGAGCTTAAAATGAATCTGAACGTAAGGAGATGCAGAGTTAGTGTAATGAATAGTGGAACTCTAGACCCCCTCACCCAAAAATTATTTGAGCCTGAAGTTTTCTGTTTAGCCACTAGATGGAGACATACACACATGTTTAATTGTTGGTATCACAGCAACCGCTGTGTTGAAAGTCAGAATATTCTAGACAATGAACAAGGAAAGGGTGAGGATAATGCAGAATTGGCTGTAGTTCCACACAAGACTTCCAGATAGCATCAATATTTAATTGGGTGTCTGGAAAGGGAAATAAATTGATTTTGTGGAAGGGAAGCGATATGTTTCAGCTTTTAGCACATTTTGGGGGAGTTAAAATAGTTTTTTTTGAAAACACCAGTTTGGAAAAGAGGGATGAGTCAGAGCTAACAGGAAAGAATGCATTTCCAGGTTTTGGAGGCTGTAGATTTGGGGTTAGGGTGGGGGAGGGGTGGGGGAGGGGTGGGAATGAGGCCCACCCAGGTGTGCCACCTGTTTGTGACAGGTGAAACAGAGATCCTGCAATGTCCTGACTGAAGGATAGTTGAGTTTGTGTGGGTGTATGTGTGTATGCAGGTGTGAGACCAGCTAAAATGGGGCAGAAACAATCACAATTATGAATTAAGACTCATAAGTGCATTTATGTACGTGTGTGTGCGTGTTTGCATGCACGCGCGTGTGTGTGTGTGTCTGTGTGTGCACTATGGCAGGATAAACAGGACTGCACCCAGGGCCAAACATGAATAAAGCTCCTTCAGAGCCCTCGGTCCCGTGGAGGTGAGAGGAGTCAGGGCGGTGGGCTAGAGACAGTGAATCACCACGGCAACTCCCTCACAGATTACAGCAGACCGCACGCTGCGGTCCGAAACCCCGCCTCCCAAACACGTCCTCCAGCACCTGCTACAGGCCTGCTGGGCACCGCAGCCAAATGAGCTCATCCATGTAAATCAATGGAGTCACCGCGCCGGCGCTGACATGTTCAATTACACAAGCACTCCCACATCTGTGCGCGTCTGCACTGCGTACGGATGGCGCCGACTGAAGGATTGAGCGTTTGGTTTTCCAGAGACATGGACGGATGGACGTATCAATCACTGTGCTTCCATATTTGATCATTCATACGTAATATAGCGTCTAGCCTGTAAAAATATATATATATATATATTGAAAAAGTAACGGATTAAAGTGAAAGGACTGGAGGCTGAGATGGAGCAGCGAGTCTACTTCCTAATGGAAAAATCGATGGGCCAATCATAGCGTCCCAGCAGCTGACCTCTGTGACATCATTGACAAAAGATGATGAGTCATCAAGAGGAGCCAATAATCAATCAGGGAAAAGAGCAAAAGGGGAAGGAAAATACCACCAGGAAAACGAAAGGTTTCCAGACATGGGACTGGCAATCACTCCAATAACACGCACCTTTCACAAACCGCTGATCAAATTCTGCTCGCGTGTTCTTAGCCAGGTTCAGACCAGTGCATTCAGTCCATTTAAGGGCAAATTCAACTCAAAGCAGACTTAGCTTTCCCATATAATTGTATTGGAGAATTTAATATTTTATCAGAGGCAATCATATCCTTTGACAAGTGTTCTTTTGATTTTTAAACAGACAAGAACATGCCTTTATAGATACTGAAATTCCTACAGTTTGAACTTCACTGTTCGACAGACTCCATTTACTATCCGTCTGTTAGAGAAGTGCATTCAGGTGAATCTGGCCCAGAATGTGAGGTGGACACTTTCAGGCCACCTGTCAGTCTTTTTACCTGACCAATCAGGGGGCTAGGTTCAATCAAACACACCTCTTAAGCGATATGTGTGATTTCTATATGCAATTCAGTACAAATGGGCATTAGTCTCTTTAAGAACAAGTGCTGTTCTATTTTAAAATAAATAAAAAAAACACATTCCCAATAACACTTTCTTTTCTCCAACAAAATATAGCATGATCAAAGGAAGTGATGTTGTGATGTAAACTCTGATTTTATCTGAGTTGCATGTGTACTTCTAAAGATAAAGTATATTTTTTAAATGTTTTTTTTTGTATGATGACTGAATCCAGCACTAAGTGCATTTGATTGACTCTTTTCCCAGGGCACAGCCTTATGAATAAAAGATGGTGGACGCAGGGCCGAGTGGAGGTTCAGGTCTCTCTGTCCGGGTCGGGTCGCCAGACTTTAAATAAGGACGCTCAGGCATACATGCAACTTTATTACTTATGCTAATTTAAGTGACACATAATAAAACACACACACACACACATACATTTTGAGTGCTCCTTCAAGCAGCGACCCACCCTCCAACCTGATTTTGAGAGATATGTTCTATATAAAATTTTTATTTTTCATCGGAGAGTATGTGCGTTTAAGGTCCCGCTTACAGTTAGTCAGTCAGGTGGAGGGAAACCTCTCTCCTCTCTCTCCGTGTCCTGAGGACGAGATCCAAATCAACAGAACATTTAGTCTCAGCCAGCTTCCTTTTGAACTCTGTTTTAACTCTGACAGAGTTCATTTTACTCTGGTAGAGTCCATTTTAATACAGATAGATTCTGTTTTCCTTTTTACATGGAATTTTTACATTCTGTTTGAGGTGAATCGGAACACGAGTAGTGAATACCCAGCTAATAATTTTCAGAGCTGAGAACACCGGCGCAACTTCATCATGGTAGTTGGAGTGAACATTCCTGGCACGTACGCTTGTCTGGTTTCCTGGGGGTCCATTGAATATGATCATGAAGTCCCAAGGAACACTGCAGAAATTGCTCAGTGTTAACTGAGTTTTGTTTTTCCTGTCAAAAAAGGAACATGAGTTGTGGATGGTTATTTGTGTTAATTGAATCACTGATGTTAGCGACACTAAACAAATCTACCATTATAAACAAATCTGTCACTTCTAAACTTTGATTTGAAACATTCTTAAAAATGTTTATGAATAAATGATAACCAATGATAACCACTGCAGTATGTAGCCAGCATGCTTGTATGACTGTGACTCTCTGTGTGACTCTCACAGAACCTGTATGGAACTACATTTTCAGGGAGGGTTTTGGGAACCATCTGGGTTACAGGCCAGGCTCCATTCTATTCAGGGAAACGTGCGATTCACAGGCAATACTGTTTGTCTGTTTAAGAGCATGTGCCATTCTATTTTATTCTATTCTATTTTAGAATAAAAACACCACACTCTTAGTGCCATTTTTTGTGGTTTCATAAATATGATAAATACTTTGTATATGTCCTAAATATGGTTACGTGTGTTTGATAAAATCCCAGGGCAAGTGTGTTTGATTGGGCCCCAGTCTCCCATGTTATCTCAGACTGAATTGGAAATCTAACTGATAAATTCTGCAATATCCGGTTGATGTGTTGTCTTTTGCTGGCTATTTGGTGCTCTGGCACAAAGAGCAGTAATTGGGCAGTTTTTTTAAGGGTCTCCCACAAAATGAATGCACAGTTTTGGGCCAGTAAATGCATGTAGAAAACTCCCCAAACCCCCGTGTTTCAGTGTGCAGATTGGGGTCTGTGTGTGTACCATCGCCAGGGTGAAAGAGAATAAAAAGTAGAGATATTTAAACGTGTCTGTGAAAGGACACTGCAGAGCTGGGATGAGCGTTTAAAATCCCAGCGGTTGGCCCTTTGAGCAGGGAAATGCTGGAGGCCGTGTCTTCAGCAGAGCGTCGGGCAGTTTCTGCGGCGATCAGCTTCCGCCGTAGTGAGAAAATGAACCGAGCAATCAGGTCGTGGTGAGGGATGTGTGTCACTAGAGTCATGGGCGCCATGAAATTCACAGGAGTCAAAACTTAATCCGAGGGTGTCACAGGTGGGCGGGGGATGGGAAGGAGGTGACCCAAATGGTCCCCACGGTTCAAACCCCACTGATGGTGCAGCAGGCGTGGGGAGCTCTGTGTGTGAACTGAGGGGGGGGGGGGGAACATAGCCAAGTACCAGGCTAACAATTCTTGCTTCCCAGAACATTTCTAGAATGTTCCTAAGGCGTAGCAGTGTCTCCTTTCCTTGACATCCCTTCAATGTTGTTTGGTTAGAATGCTTTCCTGACATATTTGGGGAACATAATCATTATAACGGTATGTTACAACCAAACTGGAAACTGACCGTAACTCTGTCTAGATTTTTGTCCGCATCTTATCTAGAATTATGCGGAGACATGAAATCCAAATATATACAAACTGTATGAGCCTCTATGGTCGATAAACTACACATCAGATCACCTATTTTTAAGTACAACAAAAGCATAATGTTATACACCTGTTTGAACACCCGAAATTTATACTGCACTTAATACTAGGGAATTACAATCGAATGAAAAACAAACTCAAGCAGCAGCAGCTCTCCGAAATGGAAAGTGCGAAGGCATTTTTTATCACCTCAGAAAAGCCGTGATTACGTAAATGCCCTTCTGTCTTGCGCTTTTATTGGAGTGGCTTTAGGGACAGCCGCGGGGATGGATTTTGCGGTTTTATCTGCGCACTGACAGATGGATGGCTGCAACTCGGGGAACTAAAATTGTTTGACCTTTTGAAGCCTCGTGTAGGCTCCGCAGCAACGCCGCATAATAAATCATGCATTTGCTAATTAGTTGTGGTGCATTGGATTAGATCCATACTGTAATTATAAATTGATGAATATTTTAAAGTAACTGACTTTAATTTGCGGTTTAATTTAAAAGTTGGATTAGATGCAAATGTGATATGACACGTCTTTATTGGAATTGCCGTATCAGTCCCCGAAGCGTTTACGGCGATGCTCCGAAAGCAGATTAATGAGAGAGGTACTGTGTACGAAAACGTCATGGAGACAGTGGCTGAAACGAAGAGCATTGTTATTGCTTTTGTGCGGATTCCTTTTTTATTCAGCTGGAGTAGGATCATGCACAATCACACAAACACATCCCTGTAATTTGATTCTGTGGAAAACACAGGCAGTGCCACAGGATGTAAATGCCAGAAAAACTGAGAAAAAAGTTTTGCAGACATGCAGATCTTTCCTGGCGTGTGTGTGTGTGTGTGTGTGTGAGAGAGAGAGAGAGAGAGAGAGTGTCAGTTACAGGTATGTTCATCTCCAGCACGGGAGATTGGCAGGTGCCATAATTGAACTTCCTCTCTGTGCTTTTCTAAGGGGCTGCAGTAATTCTGTTGTCACCTGTGTGTGAGTTTGCTTAAGTAAAGTGAATCCATAGCTAAGATCTAAACCAGCTCAGGAAAGAATATCTTAGGAAAGTAAGAGCTGTTGAAAATCCAGTCCTGGAGGACTGTGGTATCTTCAACCACACCCTACATGACATCACTCCTTCACTAATTAGCGCCCATCTTTGTATGCGGAGATGGCAGCCTGAGCAACCTACAGCGCACGACAACATTTGTCAGAGAGACTGGTGAATCGATCTGAGTGAACAGTATGAGGAGGTGGAGCCAGTTTCAACTTCAGCAAATTCCCTTAGATGACAAAACTATAACATTTGCAGCAGCCAATCAGGAGAGCCTCTGGCAAACACAGAGAAGAAGGGTTGTCGAATTACCAACCTGTATTTCTGAATGTGTTTTGTTAGCCCCCCTTGCCCTGGAGCTGTGATACTCATTCCAGGTCACAAGCTGTGTGGTTTGTGTTGTCACTCAGCACGTAACACCCAATTAAAACAGTTAAATTACACCAGCTAACTCACCTCAGCTGGATTTCTTGAGTCTGAAATCGAGGTGGAATTTCAGGTGAGAACAAAAGCCGGCACACACTGCACCTCTCCAGGACCGGTAGTGAGTGTCTCTGATCTCCGCCCGGGAGGAAATGCCCACGGTTCCTGTTAGTAGCTGTAGGGCAGACTGGCACCACGCTGTGCCCGGGAAGCTCTGTGGCGATGGGACTGTGGACAGCCTTCATCCCCAGCCATGACACCTGCCAGTCTCTGCAGGTCAGCCTCCAATTTTAGACAGGCACCACGCTGGGCAGACTGGATCCGAAGGCCCAGGGCACACTCTGACCTATTAGAGGAAGTCATGTAAAGCGTTGGAGACACAAATTAACATGAGCGATGCATCACTGTGCAATTACTGCTGCTTTTAAATACACATCTATCAGAATATTTAGCAGAGTCGTCTTTGACACAGACGTTTGGTCATTTTATTCAGATGCAAGTGTAGGCCAGGAGGGCCATTTCTATTGATTTGATGCCATCATCTGATGGCAGTTATCAATAATGATAATTGTTTGTGTCGGTGGGACTCCATTTGGAGTGGAATCTGCCTCAGTTGGAATCTGCTTCAGCCAACCAAATCCACCCTCAGAAATCAGAGGACCAATCACAGAGCCTCGGTGAAAATTTCAATACATGTTGAACATTTCTGTTTTTGATTCTACAACACAGCTCACCCTCATAAGAGCAGACATGGTTATAATAGCTTCTCATGGTTATTGGAAGTGAATAGGTAGTAATGACATATTACAATAACGGCATACAACAAGGAGAAGAAAAAGTTTGCTGGGAAGGATGTACATTTTTCCATGTCCTTACATAAGAAGGGTACATAATGTGTCTTTCATGCATGTGTTTTTGAAAAAAGATCTGCACATCTGATTCATCTGAAAATGAGTTGTGATTTTCTGACATAATTTTTGCGCATGTTTCCTTCCCCCTGTTGACGGGTTCTTCTGTCCCGCTGTAGGTCGATATCTGCGCCTGAAGATGTTCAGAGAGGATCACGGTTCCTGGATGACCATGTTCTTCAGCACCATCCTCTTCCTCTTCATCTTCTCACACATCTACAACCTGTTTCTCCTGATGGCGGGGAACATGGGGTGAGTCACTCTCCGTCTCTTCTGTCCTCCCTCTGGCCGGACTGCTTGATTGATCGGTGCGTGCCGCTTCAGAAAGGCTGAAATTTCCTTCCCATAAATCATCCAAATGCCAAAAGATCAGTGCTGAAAAATCCCCATCAAGCCTTCTGTAGCCTCCAGAGATGGAGGTGCCATTAGACAAAATCTGCCCTCTTGGTTCATTGACCTTGCTTTGAGCCAAAATGGCTTCCTATCCGGAACCGTGGCTACTGCACCCATTCAGATGAATTGATTGTCAGCTCACCTTTCTTGTGTGACCAAGCGATGAGCCAAAATGGACACCTAACTCAAACCACAGTGTCTGTCCCCAATGTGAGGTGATGTGGAATGTCACCTTGCTTGATTGACTGTTGGATCTGTAGTGACCTTTCCTTTGACCAACTGGTGGTCTAAACCAAGCCGAAGTTACCGTATCCATCCATCGCTTGAGGGTTAAATATTTCATGTCTTACCCACTAGGGTTTAAAATATCCAAAGGGATTAAGCTGCAGTATGGCTCTGCAGGCTGAGCAGTGAGTATAAGGATCCCACTTCCTTTGGCTGTAAAGGCACATCCTGTCACTTTGTGTGTCTTTTGTTTGGCTGTAAAGCATACATGGGAAAGCCACATCATTTGTGTGGGTGGAGAGGGAGCTTGGGGACCACTGTGGATGATGAAACACACACTGAATGATAACACTTACTGTGCAGGAGGGATAACAAGGTGACAGGGAATGTGTTATTAAAACTCAATGCAGTACGGAACGGTGAGAGGAGACAAACATTCCGTTCCCTGTACATAATTCCACTGACACAAAAGCAATTCAGCCAAAGGAAAAGATTATGGTGGTTTTGTTTTTTATTTTTTCAAGTAGACAGTAGTCGGGGAGTCGGGGGCTTTGGTGGGGGGCACAGTGTTGTAATCACCACATCAGTCACCACGGCCAGTGGCGTGACAGGGGGCATCCATCTTGGACCCGTCTATGGGCCCCCTGTGGAACAGGACCACAGAATCCAGGACCCATTTCTCAGATCCAGAGAAAGGGGACTGGCAGATCCTCGGCCCGTGGAGACGGAGAGTGTCATCCGCTCAGCTGGAGAAAAGGGCCTTGCCATCGTCCTGGCTGACAATTTTTTGTGTTTTTTTTTGTTTTTTTGGTTGCCAGAACATTCCTGGAACGTTTAGGCTGTCCTTTTCAAACATGGCCCGGTGGGAACCTCTTTGTGTGCTAGTTTTTGTTCCAATAACAGTTTTGCAACCCTTGAGAATTGCAATGAGCTGTTAATTTTTTCTTAATTGGATGTTTTCCATGCCTTGTGAGATGATTCACTCTCTTCAGCCACATCGTGTCATAAACAGCCATATGAAGCATAAATGTACCATATCCACATCCCAGCTCCTTTAAACAGTACATAAACTCATGCTTTTCTTCTCATTGTGCTGTATGGCAAACAAGGTTACATTAGAAAGAGCTTACATTTTTAATTGATTAAATTATAAGGTGAGAAGTAAAATGAGTGGGGTCCTAACTAAATTTGCACCTGGTCACTGAAACTTAAAACATTTCTTACATAATGACAACATTTAAAAGAAAAGGCAAATAACTAAACAGTACATATAAGGATAAAAATGTACAGTAGAACATAAACGAGTGGTTAAAAACCTGAACTGATCAGAGTTTACAGCTTAGTATTACAGAAACTGTCTTCATTTGCTATTTCGCTATTTCAGTTTAAAACATTTTTTGAAAAAGTGTCGAATCTCAGTATTTGCATTTATGCTTCTCTGTGACCTTGGCTATGTTTTTGGTACAAGACTTGTGTTCTGAGATTTGAGCAAGGTTCAGAATTAAAATATTATCGCACAAAAAAATGGGAGTTCAAACAGATGGTTCCTCAATGTCCTTGAAACTTAATCTGCTGCTGTTGACGTGTTATCTATCCCTGGGTCAATGTTTTTAACTAAAAACAGTGTTTGTAGCAAACTGTTTTTCACTGCTTTTAATTTAGATATGCAAATGTCACTGTTTTACCATTACAGTGACTAAGCAGCAAGCAAACACCAGATGTTTTTCTTGCCTTCACTGTTATGACTTTCATAATTACACATTTTTTGCATTTTCATAATTCCCAGGGAGTGGCTTTTATGTGAAAACTGTGTACATGAACAAACCGAAGGAAATGAGAAGTATCATTTGGATAATGTCACAATGGTAAAGGTTGAATGTTGATAGTTGCACTTGATCAAAGTGATTCTGTGGATGATGGCAGCAGGCCTGAGGAGCAGATGATGATGTCACAATGGGAATTGCAACCACAAACAAAGGGAAGATAAGCCTTTAAACTTACAATAAAAGCGTTTCAGATACATAGAGGCTCACTCCCTGCCCACTCCTCAGCGGGCGATCTTCTGTAATTAATGATCTAATCAGTGTCTGTCTATTTGATTATCTTTGTATGGCTTTCAGCACCACATTTAATATCCTATGTTCCTTTTTCTTATATCGTTTTATTTATGATGCTTATGATTATTCTGGTTATTATTTGCTAGTGCACAACTGTTATATTTCACATTCAGTTCTGTTTATACTGCTGGCCATTTGCTGAAGCTTCTCAGCTTCTTCAGTTTCCTGAAGCTGTGCTTAGTTCCCTTATCACGATGCCTCACTCCCCTCGTGTGGCTTCTCAAGCTCTCCCTCTTTGGGCAGACAGGTGGCGCTGTTGCAAAGCAAGTGAGAGCGCTGTGCTGTCTCAGACAGAGCAACACCAGCTCTGCATTCCTACAGAACATCAGAGTAGAGTCACTGATCCAGGATCAGTTTAGCTTTTTGGCAAGTGATTAATAAGACAAGGACATGGCCATGGGGAGCCTAGTCCTGGATCAGTATACCTACAATGAGATACTTTATAGATAATAAAGTTACTATATCTTTATAGATATAGTTAATTTAAGACAGATTTTTTTGTGTTTTAGATAATGGGTATGATTTGGATATAGACATGGGAAACCTGATCCTAGATCACTGAGTAAGGAATATGGGCCCTGATCTAGGATTAGTGTCAAATTTTGCTTCACAATGGATAAGGTTAGGATGTGAACAGGGGAAACCTGACCCTAGGTCTGTTCTTATTCCCATGATATGCCCTAAGAATACACGCCATGATCTAGGATCTTTATTTTTTAATTTTTGGTGGATTTTTATGGGGTGTGCATAAAAAATACCAGGCGTACCCTGCCTGCACATCACGGTGCTTGAGACTGGGGGATGCCATAGGCAATTAGTCTCACCGACGCAATTAGCCTACCAGCCACTCGGCCTTCTGGGATACGTTCTGGAGAGAGTCTTTCTTACTCGATCAGCTGACATGCAGAGAAGGTCTAGGGCAAGGGTGGGCAACCCTGGTCCTTGAGTGCCAGAGACATTTCTGGTTTTCACTCCAGCCAAACCCCTGACAGTGTAATCAGACAGGGGTTAATTAACAGACTTTAATGACTGCAGATGACCATGTGCTGGAGCTGGAAGAAGAGCTTCACCATTCAGGATTAGGCACTTCGTAATTACTCAAACTGTACTCAAGAACTCAGGCAGAACGAAATCCCGAAATGGCTCTGGCACTCAAGGACCAGGGTTGTCCACCCTTGGTCTAGGGAGTGAGGGTGGAAGCATCGCCATGCCAACGGTGCAGTAAAGCAGTTTGCTATTTGTGCTCCAGAATGTTCTGTGCTTATGGGCAGCTTTGAGACTTCATTCCTTGAGCTGAGTGAGGCACAGTGCCTGTTTGTTTCAGTGTGTGGGTGTGAGGGCCCCCTGTAGGTGTAGGTGTCCCGATCTGTGCCTGTTTGTTTCAGTGTGCCTCACAGATATCCCACACTGTGGGTGTGAGGGCCCCTTGTGGGCGTCCCAATCTGTGCCTGTTTGTTTTAGGACCCTATATGGGCATCCCATTCTTGAGCAAGTTTTGTTTTAGGGCCCCCATATAGGTGTCCCATTCTGTGCCTGTTTGTTTTAGGGCCCCATGAAGGTATCGCACCAGTTTTCACTGCCCACTGTGTTTGGAGCCAGCTTGAACCACAACACAAGCCTACAAATACATTTGGACACTTTAGGAAGAAAAATAAAAGGAAACTGAGCTTATAAAGCAAGAGACATTATCACATTTTATTTAAATGAACTGGTAACTTCACTCATGTAGCATGCAGAAGGATTTAGGCCATATATACTTGAAGACAAGTATTTTTAATGCACAAGTCATTAAGAGCTCTGCCTTGTTTTTCATTGTTTGTGTTCTTTGGGCAAGGAGCATAATTATAACCATAATTAATTGCTGAGCAGTGTTGTGATGGACGTTTGAATAACAGCTTGTGGCACAAAGGCTTCTGGGAAGGAGGATATTGTTTTGAAAGCAAGGTTGTGGTGTTTACACACCAGCTAAATGGCCCCAGAAGAGACACTGCCCCCCCCCCCCATAGCCCGCTCCTGCTCCTCCACCCTCCATGGCAGAAACATCATGACACCTCCTCCATTTTCGACCGCACTTCCACATATCACAATAACGCACATTCGTTAGTGGGGTCTCACATCTGGGATATTTGCATTTTAATTTAACCACCAGAGCGGGTCCTGGAGTGTGCAACCACAAGACTGTGACGGAGTGCTGGCTCGAAGTACGCACATGGAAACACACACACACACACACACACAATCACACAATCACACACACACACACGCACACACACACACACACACACACACACACACACACACACACACACACACACACACACACACACACACACACACACACACCATGGATTCCACTCCTAACGTTCCAAATTGCCATTATCAGCATAAATCACTCTGTAATTAGCTGCTGTTATTTAATTAAGACTGGCCATTTTAAACGGTCCCCCCATTTATCACGGGCAATTAGGAGGGCCCTTCTGCTGCGCAAGATTGGGAGACCCTGTGGAGAACTCTGGCTGTGGCTGAGTGGCAGAGCGGCACGTGGGACTTGTAGTCTTTTTGTAGTCTTTTGTCACCGTAGCGACAGGGGGACAGAAGACATGTCAGAATGGGGAATGGGGGTGTCCAGGCTCCGCCCACCACCATCTGAGCTGGATTAAAATACCCAAAAAAAGGACCATGATCCTTTGCATTGTCTGCTCTCCATGTTAACATTCTGGTTTTCCCTTTCTGCCTCTGGCAATTGTGGCACACTGTCAAGTGAAAAGCTCTGGATTTAAAGAAAGGATATAGAGTAAAAACAGATTCTCCAATTTCAGATTTTGTTGTCACTTGAAAGGCCTGGGGCTCAAAAGGCAAAAAAAAGAATATATTGTTTATTTTATTTAATATGTGGGCTAAATTTAAGTTATTTTCTATACAGATTTAATTACCTTTGGTCAGGTTGGAATTTTTTAGTTTTTTTTTTTTTCATTCACAGTGCAAGTTCGTTGTTAATTTAACTCAAAATGTTTTTATGGGTTTATATTGCCTCAAATTTGGATATGCTGGAGTCTTTTCAAGGCTCATTTAGCACTCAGTGTTTCTGCTGTGCATTAACTACCTGCTGTTGGATCAGCACAAAACTGTGTCTGGTTCAGGTTTGCCCTCGGGTTTTAACCTCACTTTTATTCGGTGATGCCAGTTCCATGCCAGTAGTGGGTAGTAGTTAAAGGTATGTTGTTTTTTTTGGCTTTATAGTTCTGAAGCCCCTGGTGTTCCCTTATGGTCGTTCTAAGGGAGCTTCTGCTGAAATACAAACATTTGATCGCATATCTCTTCCTAGCCATATGCTAGATAGCTTTTCACTGCAACACATTGCAACTTTTATAGTTTTGACAGCTTGATGTTTCCGTTTGACGTCAGCTGGAGGTGGCAGCATGCATATTCAGGCTGGATCGGTATTTTTGACCGTGTTCACTATTAAAGACAGATAGAAATAAAATATGACGAAAGCAATGCCAGAATTCTGTTCTGCGACTCAGGTACCACCGGTAAACATATACATTTTTAAACACATCTTTTTTTTTTATGTCCACGAAGACATAATGGATACGGTAAGGATATGGACAGGGAAAGATCAGTATTTCTAGTTTGAAAGACACGTCAGGAATACATAGCCCTGACCTCGGGTTAGTTTAGCCTTTCAGCTCAGAATGAAAAAGACTGAGATATGGACAGGGGTAACCTGATGCTTGATCGTTCCTTTTGCTGTGAGAAATTAATCTGTACTGAAAGAAAACTACGCAATCATGAAATGTACAAACTGTTGGCAAACTCAGATGTGAGTGTGAGTGCGAGTGCGAGTGCGTGCGTGCGTTTGTGCGTGTGTGTGCATGAGTTTATGTTGAAACACCGGGTTGAAACACTTTTTATTGCTTTTGATGTGTCTTGCCTAGTCCATTAACTTGTTTGATAGCTGCTCGGTTTCACTCTGTGACGGAGCTCGCGCTTATAAGCTCTTTGCTGTAAATTATGTTCTTACAGCCTCTGCATCTGTCACCCTTACATAAAATCTGAGTTATGAAACCATCTGACATTCCTAAAAATATGAAATATAACGTGGAGCTCATAACAAGGTCTTTCAGTTTGAAAGATATCAGAAACTCCAGAGACAATTATTTTAAATGGAATCCGTTGCGAGTGTGTCGGTGCATATCGTGACAGATTTGAAATACATATTTTAGACTCATTGAGGTTGTGCTGATTCAGACACACCCTAACAATATGAGTTTAGTTTAGTAGAATGAGCACCACAGCCTGACGTGAAGTCTGGGTGTTGGATTTGTTTTTTTATTTATTTATTTATTTTATTGCAGCATAAAGACTTTTATACATCTCTGAGTCAAGTCTCGCCAAACCGTGCTCCTCGCGCGTTCTGTCACTATGCGCCACTTTCGTTTTTGAAACTTTGTTCGTGCAGTTTCCGCATCAGAGGATGTATTTCGCGTCCCATAGCATCAGTCGTGATTAAGAATTCCATGGCGCTATTCCCCGGATTCTACCAATTCGTTCCGTCACATCGGTTGTGAGTTCGACTCTGATTGACCCCATCCCTTGTGACGCCTCAATCAGTGATTCATTTTGCAGAAATTAAGTCCCCCATGTGTCCCCTGGAATGATGTGTGACATCATTTTTAAATCCAGCCCAGAGAATGAAAGAGAGAGAGAAGGAGAAGAGAAAAATGAGAGACCTTCAGTGACCCCTATTGTACACATGCAAAACAACACCTTCCACAGACACTGTGCGTAGCTCATCTGAAAAGAGGAATTTCTAAAATGTATCCCAACAACAACAACATCATCAACAGCAGCAATACAAGAGCAAGAGAGGGAGAGAGAGTGATTGAACAGGGCAGAAAGAGCATTATAGGCCCGGAGAGGTTGAGAGGGAGAAGGATTAGAGACTGAGAAAATGTGTGAGAGGGGAGACAGAGAGAGGGAGAGAGAAAGACTGAGAGCATGAGAGAGAGATGATGACAAGACCCAAGCAGATTCATCATGTAGCTGCTATAATATCAAACTATGTGGGCTGATGCTGCAATGACTACAGATCGCCTCATTGGGTTATCGAGGTTTCTCTCCGGCTGTGAGAGCTGCTTAACTGACGGTGAAACGGGTGCGGCCTCGGCAGTTTTATGTCCCTCAGTGAAATCTCACACCTGAGCGATGCGCTGCTACGTAGCAACGAGGGACGCATCACGCATCTGTGCGCACCTGTGCGCATACTCTGTGTGTGTGCCTGCATGTAGATGTAGTCTGTAGCTGTGAGCCAGCTGACCTGGAGTAACCAATGGCCTGTACTGTATTCCAGCTGTTGAATAATGGATTGTGTTGTCTGTTTCCTTTCGCCATCCCAGTGACTGTTGCTGGTGATTGGGCAGTATCTGCTCTTACTCAAAGCACCATTTACACACATTAGCCATCATTTCCAAAGGTGGTGATTCAGTCAAAAGCAGAATCATTACCACGTATATGTTTCATAATCAGCACATCAAACAAAAAGTTTCTCCAATGCTGTACTCAAACATTCCCTCAGACATGAATAAATTTGTGTTTTGTTTTTTTTAACAATTTGTTCTTGTGTTTTTTAAGTTTAAGCCTTGGCCAGGAGCTTTTCCTAACAACATAAACACACACAAAAAAATGTGGAAATGAACAGCCTTTTTCACTGTGTGAGGCTGTGGTGAATCAGCAGCTCTGGCAGGTACGCGTGATTTAATCAGGTGCGGCTCTGTGTTGTTGGCACAGGTGCCTTTATCCGTTAATACACGCAGAAACCCGGGTTACTGTTGCCAGGTCCCATTCTGACATTGTCAGAGGGGTTCCGGTTGCTCCTTATGGCAAACGGATTGTTTTTGCGCTAATCTCGTGTCGCCCATGTTAATTGAGACATTGCAAAGGCGCAAAGTTAATAACCGTCACCGAGGATCATTAATTAGTCTAATAAGGCATGAGCTCACTCAAGGGTATGGTGCTGTTTGTGGTCACATGTTCCAGACAGCCTGATAGGATAATACACTATTATAGCACTGTGTGGATTTTAAATGGCGCACAAGGGATCCGTTACAGAGCAGGGTATTACAGAGGCCATTTTCTTCTTGTCTCCAGTGTAAGCAGTGTGTTGATTATGATGTCATAGGGGGTTATTGTGCCATGATTATGACACCACGAGGGCACTTCTGTGGTAGGATTATGATGTCACAGGGGCATTATCCATATGCAATCTGTGGAGGCCACACCATCTCCTGGACAAATAAAAGACATAAAAACAGCCATATACTGATGGATAAATAAATAGTGGTGGACCGGGGAACTCCAGCATCAGTGACCCCCACAGCGGGAGAGAACGTTTAACATCCACAACCTGCCAGAGAAAACGTTTCATTACAAACTTGAAAACAAAATATTGATAAAAAGGGTGAATGTGGAGTTTTGCCTGAACAGTTATTCCAGAAATGACCAGCGTGTTGCATGTTTGTTACATGCAGCGGTGGGCCCCGCGGAGGCGCCATGCTGTTTCTGCACGAGCCGCTGAAGATGTTTTTGTGCCGCTCATTTATGCAGCTGCAGCAGATCTAACGCAGCGATCTCCCCCTCATTAGGTCACCCGACGTGTAGGTCGTTAAAATTTTAGCGGCCATGAATAAATCAATAATAAATAAATATGAATAAATCAAAGCCCGCTGTCTTTAATCACACGCCGTGACAACTACCCCCAAACTTCCCCAAGCCCCCCTTCCCACCGTCTCCACAGCGCACCAAAAGACACAACATTTGTCCAATTAAGCACACAACATATCCAGACGAGAACAAGGACACATGGGACATTATTTCTCCTGTATGGTTTATGGTGCAGATTAAGCATTCAGCTGCAGGCCCCATACCGGGAGGTATTGATTATGTTTTCACGTTGACCGAATGCCTTTTTGAAATTGACTCCAATCCAAACTATTGAGTGTCTATCCATCACTAATGCAGATATAAATCCCTATTCTAATCAATGAAGTTTTTAGGTATGTATTTTAATAATATTAATGGTGTGTAATGTATAATCACTCTCCATTGAAGCTGTACAATAATGCATTATATTTATTAAACGGGAGACATTTTTATATAATGGGTAAGCAGACATTAGAGATCTGGCTGCAGTCAGTATTTTTCATAAATAAAAACTGGAATCACGCTCCTTAATTGTATTTTGTTGTTCAGCACAGTTTATGCTTTAATATTCAGCAGTTAAGTGAGTTAATGACTTCAAGGAAACAGGTCGCTCTGTTTAAGACTGAGAGCCTATTTCATCTCTCTGTGAGAATAATGGAGTGCTCAGCTTTGAGTCTGTTACAAAATATTTAACCTTCAGCCCAGTGTTGCATCTTTTTAGTAATAATAAAAATAATTATAATAATACACTTTTCTTTCAGTGATTTACCTAGCTCACACATATCCATATCATTGATTCCTGTAGTTGATTGTTACAGTGTTATTAAAGAATTCAGCTGAAACTTTTCTTTAGAACATTAAAGCAATGTCCTCTTGGATTCAAACTGGCAAACCTTCAATGAATGCTGAGTTTCCAAAGCCAGAGCTAAACTCTGAAACATGACCAGGGCTGGAGGTCAGGCTCATTTCTGCCTTCTGTTCCCTGTAGTGTGAGAGATAAGGGTGAATTTTCACCACCGGGCTTCCGCTCGAACCCGAGCTCCTACAGGTTTGGGAGAGGGTGTGGGCAGGTGCTGCTCTGTGTTTGAGACTCAGCCTGTTCTGTCTGGCTCAGACTGCACGCATGCAATTCTTTCTGAGGGAAGCGAGCGCACATTGTTCGCCTTTTTAAGACTCACACATTTGGCCTGTGCAGATGTGTCCTTATTTTCAGGCGGAGACGGATGAGTCTTTTCTGTACCGCGTGTTTGTAAAGGAGTGCTTACTTAGGTTTGTAATGGAAGGCAATGAGCAAAGAGGAGGAAGCACAACAGAAGCTCAAAGGACTTTTTTTTACCTGTGGTCTCATTGGGAGATTTCACCTTTGATCGGTCACTGATGGGCCTCGCAGACGTTCCAAGCAGGTATCGTGACCCCAAAATAGGTGACGCAGAGATACCTGTCAATCTCTCATCTCAACCTATCAAACGTTTTGCTCTTTACAGCGAAACTCACCGATTGATCGACATTGATGGTAGCAGCGTGTAGCTGCACATATTTTCGGTGTAATGAAACCTCATCGTTCCGTCAACAGTAGAGACACTTAGAAAAAGTTGCTGCCGCCCTCACTCATGCCCTCGCTGAGCTATTTGTAGTGGAAAGAGCCAGTAGAAATGCTTGTTCTTTTTATGAGAAATATGTAATGGTGTATGCCCTCAGCAGAGGAATATTATTTCAGGCTATTAAGCAAGGTAAGGTCTGGATAGGAACATGAAAATGAGCTCTCTGTGGGCCATGTGCTTTTATGCATGTGCAGGGATTACTGTTAGTATTATTCATTACTATACTATACTATACTATACTATACTATACTATACTATACTATACTATGCTATACTATGCTATACTATGTATTATTGTACTATAGAACTGCTTTAAAAATAACTGAGCCCTTCTATTGTGATCAGGTCAAATTTGCTTGTTTTTATTTTTATATTTCTAAAGGTAAAATGATACACTAAATTATATCTGACCAAAAATTAGATGGTTTGGCCTATTTAATTTTAAGAACATGTAAAAAAACAAACCCGCATTTTCTATATTTCACAGCAGGACAAATGAAAATGTCATAACAAAAAAGTGAATCCAACACAAGGGTTAAATATGAGGAAATGAAGCCATCATGAAATCACATAATTTGCAGTACTGTCCTCAGTAACACTTACCATAAACCTGATAATTTTCCGGTAAATATAGCTCACTGCTGTTTATTACATAAGTAATTACATATGTAAATGTATAAATATGTGTGTAACTGTATGGAATCAATCTGTAAACAGCTTGGATCTACTTCTTGTCACACAATAGTTAATAATGATGTAGAAATAAACGTCTCATATTTGTCATAAGATATGAATCTTTTCTTTTTCACACGGAGCTACGGTCTAACTGTAGGTAGGGCGGGTGAAACCACTTTGAACCACTTTTTGGTCACAAGATATTGAACGATGTGGGAATACTGATGTCATATTTTGTAATTAAAATCTTGTTGTTTTTACAGATTGATTAATACAGCTGCATAATCGGGTGCATACCATTACTGGCGGTCTTGCTGTAGAATTCACTCATCTAACAAAAGGACCCACAAATCCGTTCCGCTGGAAAATTAGTTTCACGCCCACTATGCAGAACTATATCTCTCACCACACGGATATTTAAAGGAATCCACTCAAATAATAAAAGGGAGATTATTTCTTTATCAGTCATTAACCAGTAATCAACAAGTAGGTGTCATGATAATGAAGAAGTCAAGCTTTTTAATCAGCCTGTGCTATGGTGTGACTAATTGTTAAACTGAGAGAGAGGTGCTCCAATGGTGCATTGGATTGGTTATGGCCGTTGTTAAGCGTATCGTGTTCTCGGTTCTCTGTAATCAGAATGGATTAATGGTGTATGACTGATTAAAGGGTGGCAGCCGCCCCCAGAAGGGCGGGGCGGTGTCAGTTGCACGGCAGATGAAGGTGTTCTCTTTAGTCAGATCGGCTTTGGTCCTTTTGTGCATGTTAGAGAGTACACAAACACTTGCTGGAGGTTTATATCATAACTGCAGGGTATTTCATCACAGATTAAATGTTAAATTAAAAAAAGGGAAAGTGGGAAACAGTTCTAAACTGGAGGGAAATTCTTCAGCATCAGATTAGGAGCTGAAATAAATAAAAATAATTCAAGGGTCAGATTCTGGTAGATTTTTTTTCTTTGGTTATTAAAAAAAATAGCCGTATTTGAGTTGAACACATTGACAGGCTTTCTTATTGGCTGTTTGATGAGAAAGGTAACGAGGTGAAGGTGTGCCCTGGAACAGAAGAACACTGAGTGGGTCCGACAGCACGACTGAAGTCACAACTGTCAGTTGTCAGTTGTGATTAAAATCTGTGATCTTCGGTGTTTTGTGTGAGTTTGTGAATCGCTCAAACTGACGTGTCTCTCACTCTTTCTCCCCCATTTCATTCTTTCATTCCCCATCTCCTTCTCTCTCCTCTCTTCCTCTCTCTGTCCATCCCTCTCTCCCTCCCCATTCTCTCTTCCCCCTTTCTCTCCTCCTCTTTTTCCTCTCTCCTTCCATGTCCTTCTCCTTATTTCTTCTTTTTCCCCTTTTTTCTTCCACTCCTGCACTATCTCCCTCCCTCCCTCTTTCTCTCCTTCCCTTCCTCCCACTCTCTCCCACATTCTCTCTCTCTCCCTGTCTCCGACCCTCTTCTTCCCTTCCTCTCACTCCCTCTCTCCTTCTCTCCCTCTCTCCTCTCTTTCCCTCCCTCTCCCCCTCTCCCTCCCTCCCTCCCTCCCTCCCTCCCTCTCCCTGCAGTCCTCACATAGTGACAGAGTACATGGGGATCCGGAATGAGAGCTTCATGAAGATGGCAGCCGTGGGGACGTGGATGGGGGATTTTGTGACAGCCTGGATGGTAAGAGCTTTACCCATCAGCCCCTACACCCGCTGCCCCGTTCCCTGCCCTGTTCCTGCCCTGCGCCTGCAAAATTGTGGTCCTCCAGCCCTATAATTACAATTATACCAGTGACAGTCAGCTCTGGACCACATTCAAATCAGCAGCCAATTAATAACCTGAAAATAATGTATAATGATTAATAAACAGATTATCAATGGTTATAGATCACATATAAATATGTTATAACCAACTTCTGTAGCACCCAAAATAAAATACTTTCTTTATCTATCATTATACTGGGAAATCACATTTAGACTCAATGAGTGGCCCTGATTGGAATGAAGAATTAAACTGGTTCTCTAACAGTCAAAAATAAAAATAACAACAGGTAAAAAAAAGATAAAAAGTCGATTTCAGTTCAGTCAGAACATTTACATTAAAAGAAAGCCAGGTTCTTGAGCAGGGTGTGGGGTCTTGTTCAGGGTCGTTAAGTGGATTGTGCACGTGCTAACTGGCGTTTCTGATAGCTTCACTCAGCCAAAGACTCCGATTTACCCACTGTGCTGCTCGGGCCGGGGTCCCGCTCTCTCTCTCTCTCTCTCCAGCGATCCGAGCGCTGCGATACGTTTAAATAATGCATCCTCTCCGTCCTTGCAGCCCAACATCTCCCA
Organism: Albula goreensis; assembly: GCA_022829145.1. Classification (NCBI taxonomy): domain Eukaryota; kingdom Metazoa; phylum Chordata; class Actinopteri; order Albuliformes; family Albulidae; genus Albula; species Albula goreensis. The sequence continues at coordinate 2,628,700 of CM040763.1, read as the reverse complement.
CATTTTAGGGCCATTAATCTTTGAGGAGGGAGGTGTATTCCAGGCCTGTTTGTATTTATTTATTTATTTTCCCCTTCCAGGACAGTCCTAATGGAACAGTCTTTAGCTTCTGAGATTAACCCGGAGTTCTGGCAAGACCTGGGTTTGGAGCTGGGGGGTTATACTCAGAACAGACGCACCTTGTAAAGGACAAACCTGTCGTATAAACGCCAGGCTCTTGATGGATTCTGAGGAGAGGTTTTTCCTCAGGCCCGAGTCGAGTGCAAATTCAGTTGTAAAACAAAACGGACACCGGAGTGCTGAAAGGAGTGAAAAATATAGGCCTGCGTAAAAACATGACATGCTGTAATCTGGGTTGGTTTTGGCTCTCCGTGGATGGAAGGGGCATTGATCAACACAATATAAAACTATCACGAGTCTGAAGCAGTGGGTGTCGCCCCTAGCCCTGGGTCTGCAGGCCTCTGTTTGCACTAGTGATGATTGGAAAGAGGTTTCATGATCCCTGCTTGGGCTCAGCTGTCAACCAATCAAATATGTTTTTCACTCTACAACTAGTTTGGCCATTGGTCCAAATCATTGATTCATTCATACTTTATGGTAGGCTCCTCCCATTTTTGGTTCCATGAAACCTCACTCTATTTACAGTTTAGGGTCACCTTATTTTCCACAACCAGCTCCGACCCAAGAAACCTGGTGAGCTCAGTTAACAGCATAATCAATTACTTTCAATAACCAAATAATAACCCCTAAGAACCCTAGTCCTGAGCCCCTCACCCCCACCACGAGTCATAGAGGGGGGTGAAAGTTCAAAGGTGAGCAGGTGAATGATGTCCATGGGGGGGCAGGCTGGGGGGGGACATTCCTATCAATCACATCCCATAATGATTCATTTGTCAACTGAAAGAGAATAATGGACTCTACAGGGACTTCACTGGCAGCAGCCTCAAAAAACATTTGACAGTTTTAGCTGGGGGTGGGGGTGGGGGATTTGTAAGCAGCCGCAAAAGCCAGAATTATTATTCTGAGACATGCGGACAGGTACAGGAACCACTGAATCTAGATGTAACAGTCTGGACTTTTCTCATATTCAGTTATTTCTAAAGATGAACCACCCTACCTCTCCCTTTACACCCCCCACACACACACACACCTCCCCCAAGGGGATATTGGATTTGTCATTGTGTGATGAGCAGACAGGAAGTCTCTATCCCCCCCCACCCTGCCCCAGCTCCATCCGTTCTCCCAAATGTTAAAAAAATAATAGTAAAAAAAGGTTGAGATGAATCGTAAAATAAAAGCTGCTGTTTCGTGCGGTGTCTCTTGGGGGATCGGCAGCGATACAGACACGCTGACCTTGTCTTTGATGTTCCTTCCTAGAAAGGCAGTAATTGCTTAGTTGTAGGCTTATATTAAAATAACTTTGAATCTCAAACAGCCTGCTTTAAAGACAGGGTGGAGAAGCGAGAGGGGAGGGAGGGAGAGCGCTTTCAAAACAGTCCTCAGTCGAATGTCAAGATACAGCAAGAAACTGCAAATCAAAGATGAGCTGAATTCAACTGCGGGACTTAATAGATTTTGCCTTCATGTTAATCTCGATCATGAACTTCTAAAAGCATTGGTGTTATTTTGCATCGAGGAATTCTGTAGGAAAGCAGCGTAACCTTCAGCTGCCTTTTTCCTTTTTTTTTGCTGTTTTCACTAGTTCTGTATATCATGGTAGATTCCTTACTCCCTCATGAATACATATTTTTGGAATTGATTTGTATCTTGAGCCCATCTTAACCCCATTGATTGGGATTATTTAATTAACAGTAAGCTTCCTCTTAAGGGGAGAAGGGAAGAAAAAGAGGGTGTACAGAAGGAGAGAGAGAGAATAAACAGAGAGGAAAGCAGAGGAATCGGTTAATGATTAAATTAATCGAGTAAAAGAGAGACGGAAATTGAGGAGGAGGGACTAACCTAGGAGGAGGGGAGGAGGAGGGGAGGAGAGATTCAGTCGGAGGGGGAAGATGGTCATGTTTGTGACGTTTCTTCCTCGTCTCACAGGTTACTGACATGATGCTTCAGGACCAGCTCTATCCAGACTGGGGGAAAGCCGCCAGAAGGTTCTGGAAACAAGGCAACAACAGAATCGTCCTCTTCTGGTACAGTATCTCAGCGCCCCCCACCGCCTCCTCCCCACCCCCGTTGTTCGGAACATGTGCTGTGGAATCATGTGTTTGAACGATACAGCTGAAATCACTCTGATCCACCCGATACTTTGGTCCACAATCCTGACATTTGGCCTACTTATCAGGAGTAGAGAAACCCAATGGCACCATTTTAATTTTTGTTCATTCAGTCCAGGGACACTTTGGAACCAGTGTATCACTCAGTGTGAGCACAACAAAGCACTAGATGCTCTATCCAATTTTCTATCTTCCTGAAAATTAATGCATGTTTACTGTCTATGTGAAAACCATCTGGTTTCTCTCTGTAATTCATTAAAGAAAATTAAGTTTTTGAGTTGTTTGGTTCGACTCTGTTACCATTTTGCGTTGTCGATCCCATCTTTTCTGTGAAACCTGTAGGAGTGAACTCCCTGGCCCTGGCACTGAGAGATCACGATTTTCTAAAATTAAATTGTTCATGTGTTGGAGAGGTTTGGGGGAGTGGTGGCAGGGAAGGGGGGGTGGTGGTGGTGGGGGAGAGAATAGTGCTCCCACCCGCTCTATGGGGGGGGGGGGGGCGCTTATCACCAAATACAGCCAAGCGTAACATCCACAAGGGTATAAAGAACCCTGGCTTGCGAGGCTGGGATGGGAGTAATCTCGCACAGCCCAGGCTTGGCTGTCTGGCACTCGTCGGGGTGTGTGTGACTTTGAGTCGGTGTCTTTAGCTGTCCTACCGAACGGCGCACTTTAACGCTCCGCATTCTGCCCGAATAACGGCTTAACCGATTCCACTGAGCGAGGCATCGATTTGGCTCTGTAATCTCCTCTCTGTACGTCTGATACAGTTTGTGATTCAGAGAGGCACTCGAAAGAAATCTAACAAAAATGGCACTTAAGGACTGGATAATTAAATACACTATTGTATAAGATTTGTTTGATAGTTTGTTATAAGGTTGGACTCTCAGGACAAAGGCGTACAGAAATGAACCTCTGACAGTCTGCTGTGGCATTAGAATCAGTTGGTAGCTTTAGTCAAGAAAAAATCTGTAATACTGTGTAAACGTACTCTTGTTGGAAATTCAAACTAGGTCAGGATGTGAAGCAGAGAAGTAGGTCACCATTGTGACTGGTGGGTTATAGTAATTTTTCACCTGTAGCGTGTGTATGCATTTCCCTAAGGTTTGTGGAAAGGAGCTCGTATGCACACCTGTGCATACACCTGTATGTATAAATGAGCACATGGACTAGCATCGCTAACGCTTAATCATCATGACAATGATGCATCTCAACGTGAAATTAAATCTGTGGTATCATACGTTTTACCTGCGCTGTTATTTTGCTTCATACTGTGTGCAATAGCTATTTATTACCTTCTGAAATTATGTCTTGGAGGCTTTGCAGTAGCATTTTTCAGCCCACAGATGCTGGGTTTGTATAATTTTTTTTTTTTTTAAAACCTACGTGCCTCCCCAAACAAAATGGCCCAGAATAGGAATGTCCAGATTTGCTCTGCATGTATTCATGAATATTTCAGACAGAACGTACCGGTTTTTTCATGACTGTCGGCTCTCCTTCCCCGTCTTTGCTCCCTTCAGCCTAATGACTTACAGCCTTTGCCACTAAAATGTGGATGAGAGAAGGCTAATGAGTTTTGATATTTGGCTTTGCTGGGAGACGGAGAGGCTGGATTTGAGGTGACTTAATGAACACGTAACCGAGGATACGGTTCAGGTCAACGGTTTGAGACATTTTAGACTCAATCTCTTGAAGTTTTTTTTTTGCTTTTTAAGTAAAAGGCACACAGATGGAATGGAAATAATTTCTAGAATGTGTCCAAAACACTGTAAAAACTCTGAGCCCAGAAATTAAACATGCATGCTGACATGTTTGCAATTAAGTTCAAACAGCTGTAGACCCCTACATATTTACTGTTGCTTTTTGACATTCAAAATATTGTCAAGCTGTATGTTTTAAGCTTGTAATTGTCTTTAATGAGTATCTGTGTTGTTTTGTTGGCCAGACCATGCGATTTTAAACCTCCAAGAGACTAACCGAGTGGAATAAAGATTAAATAAGAAATATTGACTTAAACTTCATGGTTAGCATTTTACTTGGGGGCGGTATCTGAATGAATGTCTACATGACCCCCCCCACCATTAAACATAGTTCTCAGTTTATGTCAGTATGTGTGTTGCCTTAAAGCCAACCATATATCCTTTTGTTTCTGGGGTCCTTTTTTCTGCTTTTTGGTAGACAAATCTGCTCTGTCTGGCAAACACTCCAGGGAGTGCGCTGGCAGTGTGGTGTAGGAATAAGTGTACCGAGAAAGAATGATTTTCTGAGAAGGAACGTTAAGTAAGCCTCAGTAAAAACAATACATAACAGTGAATGGGCGAGGGACTCCCTTTGTTCATATTGCTTCATCCAAAATATAAGTGAATATAAAACACAAAGTTTGCAGAATGCAAGTCATAGTAAATATAACTTATTTAATATGCATGTATGTTTATATAACGTTTCACTGTGAGTGTGTGAGCGCAAACACCCTTTGTTCAGAAACCAAAAAGTGGAGACCGCTTGGTTGAGGTCTCAGCACAGTCGGGACTAAACTCTGCCCCAAATCCATCCAAAAAGTATAATTTGTTTACTCACAAGAACCCCAAGCGAGGTTTGCATCACAATTCAAAGCTGATTACAAATCATTTGGTTGTGAAACCGAATGCGGCAGCTGTCACAGCGCGGCAGGGTTCATTTGCCAGCTTGGTTTCGGAGCCGACCTCTGAAAGGACCAGTCTGAAAACACCCAAAGACAGTCATGTTCCCAAAGGTCATGCTCAAAGAGAGGGAATGGAGCCGTCAGCCCCCAAAACTAACGAGAGTTACCTCGAAAGTTACGCTTTACAGCTTTATCGCAAAAGTTTCAGTTCCCAGCCTCCAGAGTAACAACTTTTCCATCCAGGGTGAATTCTTTGCTGGGTTAAAATGGTCAGGACATTCAGGGGTATCTTGACAGGACATTACTTGGTATGCTAAAAAAAACATGGGCAATTTTTGCTTCATATTTATAGTTGAGTTTGTGGTGTTCGTTGATATGCACTATAACCTGACAGATATGGTTATTATATATGGTCATTTCCTCCAGCCTGATGTCTCTGTGACATGTACGGTAGCGCAGTGGTTTTCGGAGGTCAGACTTGACGCGAGGAGAAATGTTCCCATTTCAGACTAGCGACAGCTCTGTGTATTAAAATAATGACAGGCGTTTTGAGATCATGCACAGGCTCGATATGTCCTTAAATGTTCTCCATCCAGGAATAGAAGTACCAGGAAATCTCTGTGCATTGGGCATTTGTTCACAGTGCTTGGCTTATTGAGTCAGAATGGAGATTTTTTTTTTAGAGCAGCAGCCAAGAATACATTGGGCTACAGGGAGTGTTTACTGGGTTGGGATGCCAAGCTAGCTGCCAGAGGCTGGCACACATTGAGCCACCTTTAAGGGGCGAGGGGGATGGGTTATGATATCTGCTAGGTGTCTCATGCCAGTTGGTCCTACAGGAATGCAGTGTGGAACTGTCTCTTCTGAATTATACCGGCACAATCTTGGACAGCTATTGGAAGAGCACATCTCGGCCAATCTGAGAGCAAGCTGAGGAATGTGTGAGTGTTTCTATTTCAGAAGAGGTTGACCTGGAGATTCTGCAAATAATATTGGTAAAAAAAAATAAGCAATAACAACAAGTGTATGATTTGAGAGGCTTGTGCTTGTGCATGGTAGGGCCCCTTATAGATGTCCAACACAGTGCCCGCTTATGTTACATCCCTTGTAGGCATACTACCCTCTAGCTGTCCAAAAGGCATCCCATGCTGTTCCTGTATGTATGTTAGGACCTCTAAAAGGTGTGCCATAAAGGTGTCCCATATTGTGCCTGTTTGTTAAGACCCCTGGGAATCATCCCACACGGCTCCTGTCTGTGGGATACAGCCCCTCACAGGCGTCCAACAACGTGCCTGTTTGTTTTTAGGTGTTTTGCAAATCACAGTGGGTTGTATCCATGTCTGGTGGTGAATGAGATCTAATGAGAGGTTCTGTTTCCTCCTCAGGACTGTGCTGATCTCGCTGACGTCGGTGGTGGTTCTGGTCATCAGCACAGACTGGATCAGCTGGGACAATCTGAACCGGGGATTCCTGCCCAGCGACGAGGTCTCCCGGGCCTTTCTGGCCTCCTTCATCCTGGTCTTTGACCTCCTTATTGTCATGCAGGTAAGGTCCCCTGGCCAGCCAATCAGAACACACCCCCTCTGCTATGTCCTGTTACCTCCACCAATAGCGTACAAGCCCTGGGACTGTAGTCCTCACATCGGAAAGTCTTTGATCACTTATTGGCTGTGTCATTTTTTTTTCTTTTTATATGGTGCTTGAAAAATGCTTGATATTCACCACACATCTCATAATGATAAAACACAGGAATTTATGAACATAATTTACTGCCGGGGAAAAAGAAATTCATATGAAACTCAGTCTCTCTGGTTCATAAATTTGTGGATATATTTTATCAGGATCATTGGCTTCAAACTCAGTGCCACAGAGAGCTGTGCGCCTGCTGGTTTTTCATCCCATAATTATCACTGCCTTTATTGGTTCTGTTACCGTCTCAGCCACACACATGCAGTTATTAGTTAAAACTAAGATAATGGCTTATGAATAATGACTGAATATTTCTGATATGAATAATGGCCAGTTGGACTCAGAAAAACCAGTTTCATTTGATTTGGATCAAGTTCATCAGGAAAAGGAGTTCATGACTTATTTAAGGTAAGAAGCAGTTGATGTAAGATGACTCAGTACACTTCCAGTAACAGATTCACATGATGTCCACATCATTAATTATATATTACAGTCAAGATTTTATGAAACAGTAAGAATGCTTTTATAAAAAATGAGTCAAAATGAAAACTGTCTAAAAAAAGATTTAATCACAACTATAAAAATGAGTAATTTTCTTGGTTATACTGTTAAAATCATGATGAGAAGAGTCATGTCTGCCTCTGTGTAGCATGGCTACATATTATTTAGCTAATGCTGAATTTCAGCTGCTTTCACCATGTGGAAGCCGGTCTGTAAAGTAGCACAACGTCTCCATGGTTTCATCTGTCTGACATCTGGCCAATGTCTTTCAAGATCGGAAAGTTTGTACTACCAGCGTCAACTATAGATATAGAACGTGTTTCCTCCCCAAGAAACAAGAGCTCTAAATCCCTATCAATTAAAACATTTTTTTGCAATAGAATTGATAAGTTACTACACTCCTCTCCATGTCTTGGTTACGCTCTACTGGACCCTCTGTGCAGATGCAAACCACTGTAACTTTACCACTCAAGTGTGTCATAACTGTAAAAAAATATGCAGTTTTCCCCATTTCCAAAAGCCTTCAGAGTGACTCATTCCTCTTTTTAAAAAGGAGAACAAAGTTTGATTCACTTTTGTTTGGCAAGGTTGTCACTTCAAACAAGTTACACCGAGAACTCACTTTTTTAAGGTGAGTTCAGTCTGTATGACAAGGGGACATAAATGGAAACTAGTTAAGAGTAAGTTCCACATTGATGTAAGGAAGTATTATTTTAAACAAAGAGTTGTCAATACATGGAATGGGTTGCCAGGTCATGTAGTTGAGGCAGAGACCCTTGCTGTGTTCAAGTCCAGACTTGATGCAGTTTTGGATTATCTTTAAATAATGTAATGGCGAGGTTTGTTGGGCCGGATGGCCTGTCCTCGTCATAATATGTTCTTTTGTTCTTATGTTTTGTATCTCTTTTTTTTTTTTTTTTTTTCTGAAACTGGCCCAGTGTTTTCTGCTTGCCTGTTTTGTGCATTTTATCATCGCTACACAGCAGCTAATTCAGACAAAGCCGATATAATGACACACTCATTTTACCAACAATCCATCATGGTATAACCTAGCACTTTAAACAGGCTGGGTGTCGCTAAAAACCCCTCTCAGATTGATTTGTTTATGATTGCTATCTCCATTTTCCGTCTCGCGTACATCACACAGGTTTATTAGTGTTATTTATGGTTTCAATTAGTCCCTGCAATTATTACCGGAAGGCCTCTGGTCCCATCTGTCATCTTCAGTGAAGACAATAACTCCTCCCAGGCCCATGTTCTGAATAACTAACACTCTGTTCTAACGTCTCCTAAAAGCTACTTTCATGGCTATCCGTTTGTATTTGAATGTGTTGTGTAGATGCCTGTAGTTGAGTTTTTCTGGTTTTGAAAAAGGAAACAAACTCCATGAAACTAAATTTTTTTCTTTTTTTTTTTCAGTGACTTATTTAACTTCTTTTGCACCTGCAATAAATTCTCAGGTGTGCGGCTGTATTTCTTTTATGCTTTTTTGAAGAATTTATTTCTGTGCATACAGTCGCTCGTTGTGAGAAATAAAAGTGCAGCTGGTCTGAAACTGAAAATAAATGGCGAAGAAGCTGCGCCGTTTCTGCTTTTGTGTTTGTATCTTGAAATTTCCAAGCCCTAATTAATGCAGTTGACACTTGCAGTAACAGGGATCTGGAAGCCTTCCATATCTGAGCAGGGAGGAGAGACAAGAGACGGCAGGAGAGAGATAAGGTTTAATTAGTGGGATTATTTGTTAAAAGGGTTCTGAACACAAAAGTAGTATGGTCTAGGAGGTGACCCAGTCTGAAGACCCATGATGAGATCTGTTCATTCCGCCCCTGCTGCTTTGGGCTGGAGGATCTTCTGGACTCTGGGGTGCAGCTAGATTTGGGGACCCAGATCTGGAGAGACTAGAGACGCGCTGGGAAACCATCTGGGAATGGCGTTCACACTCTTAGGAAAAAACAAAAATGTTCCTGAAGTGTTCTTTGCTTGTCCTGCTGGAGGAACCCTTAAAGGTTCTTCTTTGATATGGATTTCACTCACAGGTTCTCCATAGAACCTTATTCTGAGGGTTATATAAAGAACCCCTGAAAGATATCTGTATCCAAGATGAACCATTAAAGGTGCCCCCAGTAGGACAAATCAAAAACCTTTAAAGGTGCTAGAAAGCCCCCTTTTTTGAGGGTGTACTCTAGCAGTGATCTTCGCATCAGGGACAAGGCAGCTTAGACACTGGTCAGATTCTCAGAGGATGGTTGATAGAAGTATGACGTGTTTAACGCATGCTTCCTCTTAATGTCGGTCATGTTTTAGGTGCTGGATTTATGCCACCTTACCCCCGCCTTCACCAGGCCGATGTGATTGGTTAGAACATGTTGGTTATGAACTGATTGGCGGGTGGGAGGTGTTAGCCCAGTACAGTGGGACAGAGTTCAGCTAACTCAGTAACAGAGTCTACAGTCTCTGGAGAAAGGGAAAGAGCGAGGGGGGGGGGGATGGAGGAGGGGGAGAGAGAAAGAGGGAGGGACGGATGGGGAAAGAGGGAACGATGGAGGAGGGGGAGAGAGGAAGAGATTGATTAGGATCGAGGGAAGGAGAGGCAATGAGATCGATCAAATATAAAGTTGATTTACAGCGTTGTGTTTATCCCCACATACACACAGCGTAGGCCTGGACCCCTCTCTTTGTTCTTTTGTTTATGACCGTCATAAAACCAGGTGTGTTTGGAGAGAGACATACAGAGAGAGAGAGAGAGTAATTGGATGGAGCAGCTCACAGTTAGAGTCTGTGGCCTCTCCCCAGCTCATTGTTATCCTAGCCCTTACCCACTGTGAAGATCTGCATCATTTCAACCCTGAAGTGAGAGAGGGGTGAATCTAAACTCAACATCACCCAACCAATGACATCACAACTCCTGTCAGCGCAGACAGGAACGACAGGGTGGGGACCGGAAGGCATCTGCACAGACAGGAGATGTGCTCTCATTGGTTGGCTGAAGCTGCAGGAGAGAGACCCTACTTCTGTCCAGTCTTCCTTTAATACCTGCTCTTTCTCTAATAGTCTTCCTCAAACCAACCAAAGAGAGTACAGCTCCTGTCTGCACAGATGTTGTCTGGTATCCCCCTGTAGCTTAAGATGTTGTAACAGAAGCTAAACCCACCACATGAGCAAGGTATGGGGAATAAATGGATAATTTCACTCTTCCTTCGCTGGTCTTGTGGTGTCATATTCATTTGGGCCGTTAAATCCGCACACTGCAGATCCAGCACTTGCTGAAGAGGATGTACATACCCGCCCTCGTTGTTGCTTTCACCCTCAGCTCAATCATGCCTGTCAGCCAGATTTGTTGTCGTTTAAGGCAGAGATGTAGGCTGTATATCTTAGAGGAACAAGCGCCTAGCTGTGAGATTTATGACGAAGGTGGTACCTTTTTTCAGACACTGAAATTTTAAATGAAATTGTTCTTTTATGATTATCTTTGAAAGAAGCTGGAGCAACCGGTCTAAAATAAAATGATGCTGTTTGCACACACTTTAAGCTTTTATTGTGCCACACGGCACAGACCCTCTAAATATCAAATGTGCCACCAAAACTCACCGGCAACTTCTCAACTGTTAAACATGGCCCCACCGGCCTGCCAGGCACACAACTTCTACACATTTGAAATGGCTTGTCACCATGTGTATGCCCTTTATCTTTAAGCTGCTGCTTTGTGTTTGCACTGCCCTCATCAGTGACTTGGTGCTTGATTCTGCATGCTAATCCAAACCTTTTTTATCCGATTTGGAAAAGTGTTAAAAATGATACAAGGTGATAAGCTAACGGCAGCCTTCTCCCGTACAGGACTGGGAGTTCCCACACTTCATGGGCGATCTGGACGTTAACCTGCCTGGGATGTCCACCACCCAGGTGAAGGTGAAGTTACCTGTCTGCAAGAGCATCTTTAAGGAGGAGTACCACATTCATATCACAGGTACGATTCGAGCCTGTAGAGGGACATGCTAGTGTGGCTTAGTTTCTGTGGGAATTTTTACAGACACCAGGCTAACAATCCTGTTCTTCTGGTTTAGACCACAGTGTATGAGCTCATCTGAAAGTTATCTACATCACGGTGCACCCCATTGCTATGCTTGGGAAATTGGTTTTACATTTGGTCCAGAGGGAATAATGTCCCCTACTGGTTGATGGAAACAGCTTGTAGCACCAATTTTCCCAGCATGTCTCCTGTCTAAGTGCTAACTAAGACCACACCTGTAACTTCTGCTTAGCTTCAGAAGTTAGACATCAGAAAGGATAAAAAAACCTGTGCATTTTTTTATGAAAGTTATCTATATTCATGACTTCGGTTCTTCCAGACTGTTTTCCACCTTTATGAATGATTCTGTGGTTGTTTTATCACAGATAAAAAAAGTCAGTCTTTAGTGGTTTTTTGTCTGATCTAGGACAGAGCAGCTTGCTGCTGGATTTTTAAAGAGACCTTAATATTGTCATTGCTTTTCAGCCCACACAGTGAAACCAGTGGGTTTTTTTGGCACCAGCTTATGATATTCTCCTCATTACCACAAACTTTCATATTTCTGCATTTTTATCTGATCAAAGAGGCAAGGCAGAGTATCTCGCATTAGGTACTGAATACTGAAATGTGAAAATCCTCATCTTACATCAGAGCCAACGAATGGTAGTTTTTTAGATTCTGTATTACTGTCTTACTGTGGGCTCCTGGCTGTTGGAGATATCAGTGCTGCAATACTTCAGATACCAACCACAGCTTCATCATGTATTATATGCAATAAAATACTGAATGATATTTACAGTGTATTTCATTGCATGGTGACAGAACTTGTGTGACGGAAAAGGACGAAGGCCTCCTGTTTTAAAATTTGAATATTCCAGTTGTACATATTAGTATGTTTTTCCCTTATGGATTGCATAATAAATCGGGATAATGCAAAGTGGCTTGGCGTCACCTCCTTAATAAGCTTATGAAAGCAGCCTTGTCATAAATGAGTTTTATCATTTAGATTAGCCTGTGCACTCATCCGCTTTTGAAACTGAAGTTGAGGAGATGTTATCGTGAGTCGGTTAGACTCTCGTTTTTACCGGCAATTAGGATCCTCTGCTATCAGTGAAAGATGAACAGTTGTTACATATACCAGGTCTTAGGTGCAGCTCTACAACCGCAATTCTCTCAGCATTCCTTTTCAGAAATAAAATATTTTTATTATTAACACTTATTATTTAATATTTATGCAGTTGAAATGCTTTTATTGACATATATTATATCTGAAAACCATAGTTTTATATTTGACCACTGAATATGAAGCATTAAAATATCTACTGTGATCTTGATAATACTTTTTATTTAAATATATTTGATTTCCATAAGTGGTGACCGTTTTGTTTTGACAATGAAAGTGGGAGTGACTGTTCCCTTGAGTCTGAGTGACAGTTTGTTTTCTCCTCATCAGGCAAGTGGTTCAACTACGGGATCATCTTCCTGGTGCTTATCCTGGACCTGAACATGTGGAAGAACCAGATCTTCTACAAGCCGTATGAGTACGGCCAGTACGTGGGACCCGGAGAGAAGATATATACGGTGGAGGAGCCGGACACACTCAGCGACTTCAACCGCAGCACGCTTACATGGGAGTGGCGTTCCGCCAACTTCGACCCGGAGACCAACCTCACCTACGTCCACCGCGACATGTTCCTTCACAGCCGCTACGTCGGGGCCAGCCTGGACGTCAAGTGCCTGGCCTTCATCCCCAGCCTGGCCGCCTTCGTCCTCTTCGGCTTCTTCATCTGGCTGCTGGGCCGCTTCCAGAAGAGCGAGCAGGGCCCGGAGAACCAGGACCGCACGTATGAGCGGATCAAGCGCAAGTCGCCGTCCGAGTACAGCAAGGACATGGGTGCCACACCCGAGGAGGTGAACATCTCCATGAGCGACACACTGAAGAGGGCGGAGAACCCCGCGCTGCTGTCCGTCGACCCCCACCCGCACTTCGGCTCGTCCTGCACCTCGATCTCACTGTGCTCCACCGGGACGCAGGAGACCCACCCCAGCATTGTCGTGGAGGAGCCGTCCATCTCCTCGGAGACCGGGAACCCCCCTTCACCCTGAGGCTTAAACAGGGCCTGTAGGACCCTCACTGTATCTGTGGAAGATGATGAGATGTTCTCTCTTTATCATCATGCTCTGAGCCCGGCTGGTTTCTCAGTCTCAATGTGGTATAATTCTGCCCATCTTCTGGGGGCCTGTGCTTTGGACCAATGGGAAGTTACTGGTTCTGATGAATTCCACCTGAGAGTGGGTGTGTCAAAGGATGGACCGCCCCAAGCCAGTGGAACCCACCAATCAGAGACCACCATTGTATGGCCACCAATCGGATTGCCGGAAGTCCCGCCCAAAGAGGCTGACATATTTCTCCAGACCCTGCGTCTGAGATGAAATATCTGGAGTCAAGACTCCTTTTTCATTAATACTTCTACCTACAAATCCCTGCTGGGACGTCTCCTGAATGAATATAAAATAAACCTTTTATTTATTTTTTGATTGAACTGTGACTGGAGATGAGGAATTGGTTTTTGGTGGAAATTGAAAAAGGTCCACCGTGAGATCCGAAGTACATATTCCCCAGGCAATTTCTTTGTTTTTATTTTTACACTTTTGTAAGAAAACGTTTTTATGCCCTGCCACAATGCACAGGTCAGAATCAAACACTGAAGTAATCCTACCTTTCCAAAGGCATATACGTCTTGCTGGTGCTTAACATTTACGTTTTTTCTAAATCGAGATTTTTTTCTATCGTGACATTGTTTCGGTGCCTATATGGGGTAGGAATTTGTATGATAGGAACGTTGTGCAAATGTTATTGAAATGTTTGTCGTGTAGTTTGGTCTGCAGATAATGTGTGCCTTGATTTGTTATTTCTGTGAAATGTTTTCGTGTTTGACAACAGGACGAGACAAGAGTTCCCTTATGGAAATGAAATATATCAAAATAAAATGTATGAACAATATCAGAATACATATCGCAGCCCACTATAATCAATGAGCAAATGTACAAATACAAATAGCTTTCTGTTCACACAGCAGGATATTAAAACATCTCTATGAAATATATTTAGCCTTATATTTTCCACATATTTACAACATATTCAGGTCTTTTTCATTTCCTTAAGGGAACACGAAACAGGGTCAGAAAGATGACCAGCACTGGACTGATACCTAATATATATTCACAGCCTTGATGAAGGTTTGCAAATTCATATTTTGTTTGTAGTCATATCCAATATCATTTACAGTTTCACGTGTCATTTTTACTCATTAAGGTCAGTCGAGGTGTGATATTGTGCACTATTTTAATATCATAAAGGAGAGCACAAGTGAAGGTCATTTCTGATGTGGGCATAATAGTAAACGGTTTCTGGATGGATGACCTGCCTGCCTCCCATTTTTCAGAGCTGAGTAAAACGATGTCAAAGACAGCTACCACTCAGCTCACTGACCCTCCATTTCAGCCTGTACGGCCATGTTCGCTGCTTTCCACAATATTACGTTGAAGAAAACGAATGCTCTTTAACCTTGCATTAAGGGCAGAATATTTATTCATCATTCATTCATGACTGGGTGTGTGTGTGTGTAGTTGTGTGCCTGTGTGTGCACCTGTTGTGTGTCTGTATACGTGTGTGTGTGTGTGTGTGTGTGTGTTATGCCATCATGTCACTGTTCAATAAATTATTTCAGACAAATTGCACATTGGAGACAGTTTTGCTCTTTTGTGTGGGAAATGGTGGGTGTTTCGCACTGACATGTATGTGCACAATGCTTTTGACTGTGCTGTGCAGTACTCTGCTATGACACACGCAAAATATTAATAATCAGAGATCATCTCGTCAGCGTCATGGTCTGAATATGGTTTGTGCTTTTTTTTTTGTCAACAAATAAATTGACTTGCCATGTAAAATCACACTACAGATTACAGAGGGGCTGTTTTTTTTATTCATGGTTTATTTGATGGGGGGGGACTACAAATGCACTTATATCTTATATTATTATTGGAGATATATTATGTAATCGTGTGTGATGCATGACAGTGCATATATGCCTTGCACTATTTTGTAATACCCGCTAGTGGTTGGCTTTTGGAGAAATGAGTTCTTCACTCTTGAGTGATCCCTTGTTCTTACTCACCTGAAGGTAAAAATACAGTGTCCAGTAGCAGCATACCATCCTCATGCAAAGAGAGAGAAGCAATGCATTCAGCTTTGCAGAGCATTGTGGGTATTGGGGATGGACAAGAGCAAAGTCAGATGGAGCACGCACTGGTTTTGATTACACTTTCAACTTTAATAAATGTCAGCTTTTCAATAATAAAAAAGAATGGCTTGATTCAGGTGATTGGGAGCAGACACTCATGGGGAGATAAAGAGCAGGATCTGTTAGAAAATCAAATCAGAAATCAAACATGGTTTGATTCATGGTTCAGGAATTACAGTGAGGGGAATCGCGTGCTGCCGACATCAGAGGATGACATTTTTGTGAGAGGAAATGGGGAATTTTCCACTCTGCAACCCGTCCTTTGATTTTTAAATGTGAATTTATACTCTTCTCTTACAAAACTGAGTCTGAGGTTTTTTTGGTAGGCTGCCTTTGATAATCCTGTGAAATGTTCATGTTTGCTCTCTGTTTGGGGCCCAGGCTGGGGTTGGAACCAGCCTTAGCATTAAGCAGTGAAACAGGACATCACTGCTTAGATAAAAGAAAAAAGAAACCACTGAGTGTACTGAGCTTCCTATGGAACTGCGGAAATGTTCTTTGAGTGCTTATTGGATCCCGGGGGGTGGGGGCGGGGTGATTGGTGAGGGGAGGAGTTTGTAAGGTAACTAATTGAATATTCATATATCCTGAATAAGAGTAAATAAGAGTAAAACACCGGGGCATCCTGAAATGTAATATTGTAATAGTTACATTCATAATTTCCATAGAAAACTGTGATTCAAATTGTTGACTCAAGATCAGTTTTTTTTGTATTTATAGTTTTTTTATAAATACAATCTTTGAATGTTACCAAGCAAAGAGAGACTGAAAGACTATGTTGCCAACATCAAAAAAAAATACAGCTAGCTAATTAAGCTTCCGTATCTATGACAACATTGTGCAGCCTAGAACAGAGGTGCATTTTGAGCGGGTTCCGTCTCGTCCGTAGCCCTGGGCTGTGGATCTAGCATGCAGAATCGAGCCGAAAGGACTGCCCTTTCTCTGCGGTTCTCACTCCATGAGCCTGTTGGGGCCAGCTGTGTAAAGGTGGATAATGCGAGTCCCACTGGTGGGACTGCAAGCAGACCGAATTCACTGAGACTACCAGCGTGACTTTGGATGCAAAAACATTACTGTTCAGTCACTGGGTCCCACGCTGGAGCCTTTCCAGGCTAAGCCTGTCTTAGAGGACTGAGAAATGAGATATTGATTCATTTCGCCATGCAATCAGTGAGCGAAAACTACCCAGGCAATAATTTAAAGAAATAATTGTAGGTGTAAAGGAAAAAAAAAAAAAAAAAAAAGGAATTGCTTCAGCATCAAGTGGTATTAGCTGGTCGCACTCTGGGTTTGATTCTAAATTAAGTCTGAGAATTTCCTCAATGGGTATACATTCATGTGTGACCAGACTTGATTGTTTAAGAGAGCCATTTTTGAGGGTTTTTTTTGCAAAATACACAATTTATCTACACCTAAGCAGATGTAGACACAAAATATCAACATTCATCTTATTCCCGTTTCCCCCAATTGACAAGTATTACAGAGAATTAGAGTCCCATTTGATTGTGATGTTCCCACATCTCACCAAGATGAGTGCCCTACTGGGAAGTTACCAAAGCTAAATACCCGCTATGTTTGGAGATGTGTAGAAAGGGGTACTAAAACACTCCATGATGGTGTCCCAGAAAATTGGAGTGAAGGGAAAGAAAACCTGAAGTACATCTCTCCATACAAAATGTATGGAGGAGAGTGCAATGGTCTCCATCGCAAAAGAAAGTGGTGTCTTAACTCAAAGTTCCCACTTCTTGGGTTTTCTATAAATAACTAGAAGTCATCCCATTTTGGGTTTCTCGCTCAAGGAACAAAAACAAAGTTCCTTAACAAAATTAACTTACCAAACATAGACTAAAGTCTCAGAAAAGCCTTGAGCTGGGAAGGAGCATTACCAAATTACCAGGAGCCAAGCTCCTTACCTTACCACTCCTATTTCCCAGCTAAACCCCCCCCCCACAGGCATGCCTAAATACCCTGTGTCTGATTAGCCACAGCTGGCTAATTTACTCTGCTCAGCCTGTTAACCAATTGAGGAGGCTCCACCCACCAGCCTCAGCACTAAAACCAGAAGTGGACTTCTGGAATGGAATACTAATTTCCAGTCACAGCCACTTACAACACTGTGAAAACATTACCCATCCAGTCTTTCAAAATTTCATTGTTACCAGGTTCTGAGTAGACTACTGTAGGAGTTTAAACAGCCGTTTTTTAACTCTCCATTAAATGTTTTGCTTATGGGAAATGAAAACACCGTATGTCTCTGACATTGCCAGTCTAACGGAAAGTTGAGTAGTTTTTCAGTGACCTTATGAAAGCATGATTACGATGATAAGTGACTAATTTATGGCTGTCTCTCTGGCATTTAAAAGAACTCTCTGTGCTGTCTGAACATCAAATTCAATTCATGAACGTTTTTAAAAGCAAAATGCTCAACCACTTTCATTTACTTGGAGCTATAAACCGGCAATTCATCAGATTAAATACAGATTAAATACACTTTATTGGAAAAATTTCCATGCAAAAGGTATGCCATAAAAAGAGACTTAATGAGAAACACTGAATTTTTTTAACTTTGGAAATGAGTGGATAGCTACCCATCTATCCTTGGTGATGAAAGCCACTGTTTTTTTTGTTATTATTTGATTGTTGTAATAAGCTACATGTAAAGGTTATGAGCACAAAATTGCAAACACTTCCATAAATGAGGGACAAATAATTTGTTTGGCAAGACTTTCAGTATCTAAGACAGCTCAACCAGCTGGTACTTCACAAGGAACACTGAAACTCAGAGAGAGAGAGAGCGATGCTGCCAGCATCGTGGGTGACAGTTGAGGGTAACCTCAGAATTGGCTTCCACGTTGGCATCTCAATCAATTAAACAGGCACGGGATTTTTGGGTTATTTTTTGTTGTTTTGTTTTGGAGAGGGATGTCCAAAGTTGGCAAGACATTCATGTCTTAATCGGAAAGTCCAGTATTTAGAAGCCAGCAGGACAGAATTGTGACACTATTCATGTGTAAGTGACAGCTGCTGGCAAACACTCAACAGCCCAGAGTCACTGTTCTGTGACAGTCCAATATGAATCAGGAGTTTATGAGTCCAAACTTAGAAACCAGAGTCTGGATTCATACCAGTGATATTCAGCCAGCAATAAGGGCCAATGCATTTTAGCCAGCTCTATTAATAAACACACAAACACACACACACATACACGCACGCACACACGCGCACACTCACACACACACATGCACACACACGTGTGTGCACACACACGCACACGTGCACACACACCTACACGTACACACACACGTGTGTGCACACACACACACACACATACACACACACGCACACACTGCATAGAAATCCTCAAACTGTTGATCAGTGTGTGACCAAAATAATTAAATATTCATGCCAAATTATTACATTTCCACACAAGGTAAGCTTCAACACCAATGTCACTTAGAATGGCTCTAAATAGATTTCATAATCATGTTAAACATTTTAGCTGGTGCGATTTACACTCCTAATTAAGACTGGAGACTTAAATCCCTGGAAAACCGAAATATGTGCCAGGCTTTGAGCTTCATGAATGGAGTTTTTCATCAGTGTGAACTGTCACTCGCCCCGGCACTAACTCCAAGTGACTGATTCTGAAAAAAAAAACACGATGAAAGTGGAACATTTTAAATATTTTTATTAATTAACTGTAGCCATGCCGTACACCAAATCACCCTATGCAACAAATCAACTATTTGTGGACACCAAACAATACATTATTAGAACCAGGTGTTGTAGCACTGGGCAAAATCAAAACCCTTCACCCACAACATCCCTTCTCAGACAGACAGGTGTGAGCTGCACCTGAGCGCTCACCTGTAAGAGGGTCTCCTGGCTGCCCTGCAGGTGTGCCAAAAGCCCATGGCATGGGAACGCATTGTGACGTTCCGGGGTGCGTTCATATTTAAGACCAGGAAGGGCTCGTTGCTGCCCCGCTGAGCTGCATCACCAGTGTGGTGGCAAGAGGAGATGTGGGTAAATAAACAGCTCCAGTTCCATGAAAGGAGACGGACTCGAAGTTGGGGGCCGCTTTACAGCAACTTTTAACGAGACACTCGCTAGGCACGCTTTATGCCCTACGAACTGTCCACCATTCTTCTCTTCCCCTTCCACACACGTCACCTGTACAACTCCAGGTCCTTATGTCCTCCGGTCACATACAGTACACGTCTCTGTGCATATTAAATCATTATATCATCCAGTCACGTGCTGACACTCATCATCCTACGCGTTACAGCATCGAGCTTCCAGACCCTGCCCTCAGTGACCTCAGCCACCAGGGCTAACATGCAGGCTTTTAGCTGCAGCACACACACAGAAGGCAGGCTGAATTCAGACCACAGTCTTTCAACTTTATTCAATTTAGAAAAAAGAAATAAAGGTGCTAAAAGGCCGTCCAATATTTAGAGACGAGGCAACTGGAGAAGCTCAAGGTTGAGGATTTAGATTCTGCGTTGGTGCCCTTACGGAAATGATACATACTGAAATACCATATTTATCAATATTGGAAAGATATTACTTTGTCACAATACTGAAATAAAAACACAGTGCAGTTTCAAATGAGGAAATGTCTTTTAAAAATGAATTTACATTACATTACAGTCATTTTACAAATTCCAGGGGGAATTACAATGTTGGAGAACATCTGCACACTTATTTGATTAATATGGACCATTGTGGCCTCGCTGTTAGTCATTAGACAAATTAGTCATTTGTCATAACTGCTGAAAACAAGATAATGCCAGTTCCTGAAAAAAAGTACTTTGGGTTTTTCTGAATATAATCAGATATCACAGGTAAAATATTCCAGTGTTTTCAGGCTGACTGTAACCTTCAAAAGTGTTTCAGGAGTCGTGGAGCCTTTTCTTTTGAAGCAGAATTGGATTCAGTTTTGTTTTGTATAGGTGAGCCGAAAGAAATACAGCTATTAATCACCAGCAAACACAGAGCAGCTGGCTCTGATAGTGTAAGCATTTAAAACATCAAATGCTGCAAACTTTAGAAGCCTTTTTCACAAAACCACAGTTTAGCGATATTCTCAGTGTAAAAGGACATCATCTTTTTAATGTTGTGAGCTGAGAAGCAAAGTTGGTATTGTTGTTATTTTTTTTTTTTTTTTAAAACTTTGCAACAGCATTTGAACATCAAAGTGTTTCTATAGATCAAAAACATGGATAATGATGAAACAAGGTACATTTTATGTTGTTATTATTGTTAATTTGATATGTATTTATAGCATATCACTGTACATTTCACTCTATTCTGCCATTCATCCTGCAGAATAGCCAGACTAAACTTCACTGAAATCAGATCAGAGTAACATCCTGCAACACGGCGAGCAAAAGTCATTCACAAAATACTGGGGAAACTGTTAGACCCAGCTGGCAATTTTTGGTTGACAGAACATTCTTTAACATTAACTTGTAAATTGTATCCAGTTTTCATTGTGCTCTTTGAACATTAGTTGCCTGGAATGTTTTCTTGTGACCATGAAAGAACGTTTTGGGAACAATGTTACGTTGTTAAACACAAATACACTCATATACACAAGCTCTCATATGCACAATCATTGAGAAACACACACACACACACACACACACACACACACACACACAAACAAACATAGGCTCAAACACACTGACGCTCACACACACACACTCTCATACACACACACTCACACACACAGTACATCCTGATTCCTTTTCTTTATTCTGTTTGTCTGTTCTTGGCATCTGGTCTCCAGACTGGCCTTCCATGGGCTCCACATTACCCATATGTTACATTCAGGAGAGTGAGCTTGCATCAGACACAGGAAAGCAGAGCTGCCCTGATCCTACATAATTACACATTCAGCCTCCCTGTGAAAGCATAGAACAGCGCATTTCAGACAGCACTTTACATTACCGCAGCAATTTGTCATATCTGTGATTATATTCAGCTTTGCTTCAGGGGAAAAAATATAAAACACAAATGTAGCTTTTAGTTTAGCGAGTGGCGCAAAAGGCATAAAAAGACACACTAACCAGTTGGTAATGTAAATGAAAACTGTTTTTATTTCCCAATTGCACAATAAATAACAAGCCATAGAATAAATTAATCACCAAATAAAGTGCGCGCTGCCAAACAACATGATACATTTACAACAGACGACTCTCGTAAAATGCCGGAAACGAAACACATGGAAACGCCACTACTGAGAACACCAAGATCATTTCACAAATGAAGACACCTAAAAACCAAAAGCAACAACGAGTACTGTACAGTCATGCCGATGTATTATGGGTATTTTAATTAATTTGTTCATTTTTTTACAGTCACGCTTGACATGGGTTTTCTTCAACGGCCGCCTGGTGAGATGGAGAGGAGACAAGTGTGGGGCTGGTGGACTGGCGTTTCGTTCTCCATTTGCTATGGTACATATTTGCATTTGGATGAGGAGAAGTCACACTGTACAACACATAGAGAGCTTCTCTCTGGTGTGGATGACGAGAACTCAGACACACTCTGGTGTGGATGAGGAGAGGACAGACACACTGTACAACACATAGAGAGCTTCTCCCTGGCTTGGCTTCTACAGACACATGGGATCCACTGAGCAACAGACATGTCCGTTCTGCAGTTTCAGAGAGAGAGAGTGAGAGAGAGAGAGAGAGAGAGAGGCTCAGTCAGCACAGCTAACTGCACAGCTAACTGCATTCTGTGTGTGTGTGTGTGTGTGAGTGTGTGTGTGTGTGTGTGTGTGAGTGAGTGAGTGTGTGTGTGTGTGTGTGCGTGTGTGAGTGTGTGAGTGTGTGTGTGCGCGTGTGTGTGTGTGTATTTGTGAGTGTGTGTGTGTATGTGTGTGTGAGTGAGTGAGTGTGTGTGTGTATGTGTGAGTGTGTGTATGTGTGTGTGTGTGTGTGTGTATGTGTGTATGTGTGTGTGTGAGTGTGTGTGTGTGTGAGTGTGTGAGTGTGTGTGTGTGTGTGTGAGAGTGTGAGAGTGAGTGTGTGTGTGTGTGTGTTTATGTGTGAGTGTGTGCGTGTGTGTGTATGTGTGTGTATGTGTGTGTGTGAGTGTGTGTATGTGTGTGTGTGTGTGTGTGTGAGTGAGTGTGTGTGTGAGAGAGTAAGTGTGTGTGTGTGCATGTGCGTGTGTGTGTGTGTGTGTGTGCGGTACCTTGCACTGGCACAGGCTGCACTCTGTCCCGTGTTTTATCCAGGACGCCCCACTCAGCCGCTCCACTCCGTACTCGTCCCTGCAGGTCTTGGTGATGTCATTGCGGATGGTGTCGGCCTGGCACGGGTCCATCACACACCGGGGGCAGCATTCTCCCTCAGGCACCACTGTGAACTCGCAGTCCCGCGGGGGGCAGGGCAGCGGCCAGCAGTCCACCTCACCTTGCTGGGACAGAGATCCCCCGCACCCCCCCAAAAAAACACTGCAGGTCACATCACACTCCTGGAATTCTGATCAGCACAGTGTCACATCTACAGTGAAAGATACCTACCCTTCATACAGGGGCGTGCACACCTTCATGCTACTGTTGCCCGGGCAACAGCCCATTTGCCCTCTTTTGGGAAAGCTGCCCCTCTGAAGGGTTTTAATAGCTGGGATTAGCCATTAGTAGCACTGGTACATCATTGCTCAAGTTGCCTGTTTTTGATGGAGCCACTGCCCCACCGAGCGTCTGTACCTGAGTACCTGTGCACCTGTACCTGAACGAATGCATACTCAGGGAGAGGCATCACAGACGTAGCGAACGCGCTCTTTGGACTCTCATGCCGGCGCTGTCACTCGCTTGTTTTCTATTCAACACAATAAAGTACCTCCACCATCCATATTGATTTCACAGGCTGTTTCATCGGACCCCTGAAACCTGCTGGCAAAGTGAACACGGCTCACAGACCTTTGATTGGGTTATAGATCTATGCTAAACTGATTATGTTCATGGTGACCTACACGGCTGACGTTTTAATTATCTGTGATGTAATAATCTCTTATCGTGCAGGAGAACTGTGGCAAAGCTCCAGTGTGTGTCATTTCAACATGCATACGCCATTATCTCCCGCACAAGGCTATTAGGTTAACACTGAGTACTAAGTCCCATTTCAATTTTGTGTGTTTTATCCACAAACGTAATAAAGAATAAGAAGCTAATTGCTGGCATGGTGTCACTGATGAAATATAAATACAGTGTTCAACTGTATCCTGCATTTAAACTTAATACATTTTTTAAAAATTGGGTCATCTGAAAATTGGCTAGACCATAGCCATCTCAAAATTGCCTCTCCTGTTTCAAATAATTTACAGTTAGTTCCCTCTGAGCAATTAGCATGCAGTGGAAGCACGTGTTTCAGCCTTGCTGGTAAAATGTAGAACTGTAATCTCTCGACTGAATGTTACATTACAGACAGGCCCATTGCCTCTGTCTGATCATTCCTTTTCATCTATAGAGATTAAAGGTGTTCAAAGTCAACGCTTTGCTGTGCAGCCACACTGATTCATTGGAACGGAACAACTGTGCCGGGTCACTATCCAGTGAACAGATGAGAAAATAACACTTATGAATCTAATCACCCGCACCAAAGCGGGCATGCTGTGTAAAGCATAAATTAAAAAATAAAATACTTATTATTATTTTTTTTGCCTTGCAGTAAAGGATACTCAAGGACGATGAGATTCAATTGTTGGTATTTGGTTTTATGGAGCCCAGGAGGAGCGTGACATCATCATTCAGCGCCTCTGTCCTCAAACTCCAGACTCTGACTGAGGAGAGTGTGTTTGTATGTGTGTGTGTGTGTGTGTGTGTGTGTGTGTGTGGGGGGTGGTTGAGGATGAGCCCTGAAACATGCACACCTGCACAGCACAACAGAAACCTTGCTTTATGTGCCTGCATTGAAAGAACTCACAGATCACAGGGCTATATCTGTTCATAGGGTATTGTGGAGATATGATTTTTCACCGCCTTAAATAAACTACCACCAACTGACCTCCTTCCTCAGATTTGAGGAGGATGAGGCGGCTGCGTATTTGACTGGCCCTTTGCTTTTTCCCCACAGAGATGTCGTAAAAGTAAAAGTTCCAGCTCACAGAGGAAGGCTTCCTTCATATCTGAGCAGGTCTCACTGGAGGGACCAGTCCTTCCCCTCCTTCTGGCCAGTGCTTCTGAAATCTGCCTCTAAACACAAGCCTTTGACAGACAGGCTTTGGGTCAGGCCAGGGAGACACAGATTATGCACAATTCATTACGCATAATCTTTTACCACACCACAGACGGGGGCTATCTCTTCAGACCAGTCTTCTCCAAGCTTTCAAACCCTTCATTCATGTCGGTCCACAGGGGGGCTTTGTGACGCACGGCCGCGAAGCAAGCAGAGACAGGAGACACCGAGTACGGGGACATGACCAGCCCTCCCCCGCCATGCCAGATTTGTGTTTTCCACAAACGCCGCCTCATTGAGTAAATGAGCAGCTATCTAATGCCGTTGCGAGGATGAAAAACACTGCTTCTGAAATGAACAAGCAAAGCATGTCGATGTCTACGGCTAACGTGCTATCGTGCTATCGTGCTAACATGACTTTGTGCATTGACTCATGTTTGACCCTGACCGTGGGTTGTTTAACTTTCTGTTAAACAGAACAACACAGAAGGACAGAAAGGAGTGAAGGACAAAAGCAAGCTACAAAATAATGCTTTGTTTCTTTTATACACTCCCCCCCCCCCCCACCCACCCCATCTCCATACTTAAAGCACCATCAGAATGGCAAGCTGAGAACTGACATTTATAAAAAGCATGTGGGGGTGGGGCTGAAGAGCATTTGAAAGTCGAATTAGGGTGGGGGGTGATGTAACGTGGTACAAGCTTTACATCCTCGTAAACGTCTGTCAGGCTGTTCCAACTGCACGGGAAACCTTGAGAGAGGCAAATATCAAAGTAAACAGTAAACGTTCTCTGAGGCTTTCAGACAGGTTTCTGAAGGGCACACAGAGGTCGCGCGCTAACCACAGTGACACGCTGTAAAGATTAGAGGACGCACAAATAAGACAACTGAGGAAAATGCACTGGAACAGTGACTCGCTGTACAGAGCATACCGTAAAAGTGAAGCCATGTGAATATAACTGTAAAAGTGGTCCCACTGTAGAGATAACACGCTGAAAAGATAATGAACCTGTCAAGATAATGAGACGAACGAGCTCTATACACAATGTGTTGCAAAGTTAAGAAGTTTAACTTCTTATCTCTCACCATGCACTGGCACTGCTGGCAGTTCTCCACCCAGGTGTCCCCGCTGCTGTAGGCCCGCAGCCCGTTCTGGTGCAGACACTGACTGCTGAGTCGCGGGTCGCACTCCGGACAGCAGAACAGGTCCAGCGTGGGGTTCTCACAGTCACACACCATACGTCTGCACATGACCAACCCGTTCTGACAGAGAGAGAGAGAGAGAGAGAGATACACATGACCAACCCATTCTGACAGAGAGAGAGACAGATGCACATGACCAACCCGTTCTGACAGAGAGAGAGAGAGAGAGATACACATGATCAACCTGTTCTGACAGAGAGAGAGAGAGAGAGAGAGAGAGAGAGATACACATGACCAACCTGTTCTGACAGAGAGAGAGAGAGAGAGAGAGAGAGAGAGAGAGAGAGAGAGAGATACACATGATCAACCCGTTCTGACAGAGAGAGAGAGAGATACACATGACCAAGCCACTCTGAGAGACAAACACATGACCAACCTGCTCTGAGAGAGAGAGAGTTACACATCAACAAACCCAATGACGAAGTAAGCAGACACACAATATGCTCACACAAAACACACTCACAAACACACACTATTGCAAGCACACTCTCTCTCACACATTCACCCACACACACACACATACCTGGCAGGAGCACACGGAACACCTGTCGTTCTCTAGGACCCAGATCTGGCCGTGGTGTTTGACCTTGTTGTCATGGATACAGTCACCTGTGCAGTTCTTCCCGTGGGGGCACCTGCAGTCGTACCCCCCCTCCAGGTTAAAGCACACCATATCATTCGCACAGCTGTTTCTACCTGTGCTACATTCATCAATGTCTGCAGGAGAGAAGGGGGGGAGAGGATGGGGGAGAGAGAGAGAGAGAGAAGACAAGAGGGAGGAAGAGAAATGGAGACAGGGAAGGAAAGAGGGGGAGAGAGAGAGGAAGAGGGTGAGAGAGAGAAGGCAAGAGGGAGGGAAAGAGGAAGAGGTACAGGGAGGCAAGGATAGAGGGAGGGAGAGGAAGAAGGTGAAAGAGAAGGTGGGAGGAAGAGAGAAGGCAAGAGAGAGGAAGAGAAATTGAGAGAAGGAGGGAAAGATGGAGAGAGGCGAAGAGATAGAGGGGGGAGGGAGAGAAGGAGGAAGAGAAGAGAGAGGGAGAGATAATTAAAATGTTTTTCAAGTTATTGATGTTTTATTCAACATTTGACGAGGCAACGTATTGTTTCTGCGTTTGTTTCTTGTTGATTGTTGTTTACACTTTGTAATACACCCCCATTTTATGTCGTGCCAAGAAAACAGTCGAGAGAAAGAGATTCACTAATGTTTACTGTATGTATGAAATACAAACAGGTGAAACATTGCCAAAGAATTAATGATCATAGACGTATACAAAAGCATAATTTTCCTAATTAAAAATAAACCCAGATTTTTGACAGCTTGTCTCATTTGGGAGATGACACCCAAAACATCACAGAGATGCCTGTTTTCTGAACCTTTAAACAGAGGAATGATGATCTGTGAGATGTTAGAAGCAGAGAGGAAGGGAATGACCCAACCTCAATCAGATGTGTAAGGACTCCCCCCAGCCACTAGGGGGCCCCATGCGGTTACTTATGCTGTTATAGTCACGTGCCAGGCTAACTCTCCACCTGCTAGCCATGTAGCTCTCCAGAACAGAGCAATCAGCTGAACTGAGCTTTAGAGCGGCACCTGCAACACTCACAAAAGCAGTGGCAGGTGTGTGAGGCTTTATGAGCGGAGAGTTTCAGACCTTTTTTGAAGCCAGGCTGATACCACTGATGCACTTCACCTGCCAGGCAACAGATCATCAAGCCTCGGCTGCCGAGCTAAACCTGGCAGCCTGACTAATTTCTCACTCCGATGTGGTATAATTATGTCCAACCTCTAAGCATTTGGAGCTGTTAATAACGCAATGGCCGGTTACTGCTACGGACAAATCACGAATCTCAGAGGTGAATGCAGAATGTAGACCAGCTGGCTTCACCTGTCCAACTCATATATTATGAACCTAACAAACTACTTTTTTTTTGGCAAAACGTCAGCATTCTTAATCGCCGATAAACTAATCACCAGGTGCCACTTGCGATAAGCTGATGTAGGCTGGACTCGATTTTAAGGTGGCAAATATTCACAGGTGGAAAATTAGCTGGAGGTCATTCTGCAATCAGTGTAAACATGGACACGCTTTTCTGGGCCAACCAAAATCTTTCTCAGGTAACCTGAGGGCACCAATGGAATTGCAGGCATCCTATGCTAAACAAATCAATGAGTCTTTTCAAGCCATTCTATCACAGGCTGAGTGCCGGGAGCGAGACTACAGAGCACCTGACAGGGATTCTCCCGGCCTGCAGCAAAAGCATTCTGGGATTTTCACCACCACTGACAGATGGGAGAACAGTGTGTGAATCAGCTTCCTGAATAAAACACAGACCAGCAGTGCTGCACTTCACACAGTATTTCCCAACTGCTCTCTCTCTCCCTCCCTCCTTCTCTCTCTTTCTCATACGCTCTCTCTCTCTCTCTGTCTCTGTCTTGCCTCTCACTTTTAAAGTGATAGTCCTCAACACCAAAAATCATCCAAATGAGACCCATATGACTGGTCGTTAAGTATTGGGAAGCCATTTTGGAATTCCTGGAATGCTACTTGCCGATATTCGCAACAGACTCCAACTGACAAAGACAATGATACTAGCAATGCTAGCTGTTGGTGCTTTGACTGTTTGTGTTAACAGCGAATTTGATTAAAACCATTGTTTGGAAGGGCAGTACATTGTTTCTGAAGGGGAAAACATGAATCAAATAGCACTTCTGTTCAATGAAGTATCACTTCAATAATAATATATAAGCAATCTGTTTAACAAGCTATTTGGGTCACCTCGATAACTTTTTAACTTTTTTTCAGATTTCTAATGAGAGTATGCAAATGCTAAAAGGTTAACCCATGTTTCAATGGTCTTTAATGAGAGAATGCTCATTTGCGGTAATAAAGCAAACATTAGCTTATATTGCCGTGTTTTTTATGACAGAGTGCTTGTGTATGCTAAAGTTAGCTCATATTACACTGTTTGTCAATGACAGCATGCTTAGCATGCTAGCGTAGCACAGGCCAGGTCACGCCTACCTTCACACGACTCCCCGTTGGGTGAGAAGAGTCCATTGTCGTGGTAACCGTCGCGGCATTCACAGTGGTACCAGCCTGGCAAGTTGATGCAGGTGGCTCTACTGTCACACTCTACAAAGCCTTCAGCACACTCATCAATGTCTGCCACACACACAGATATACACAAACACACACAGACACAGGTACACGCAGGCACAGGTATACACAAACACACACAGACACAGGTACACACAGGCACAGGTATACACACATACACACACAGGTATACACAAACATACATACAAGCACAAACACAGGCACACACACAAACACAGGTATATACAAACACATACATGCGCAAACACATGCACACACAAGCACAGGAACACACAAACACACATTCACAAACACAGGTACACACACACGCACAAACACAAGTATAAACAAACGGACAAACACACGCAGAAACATGCATATACACACACACACAAATAGCCACATATGCATACAGATTTGTGCGCACACACACACACATACATACATTATTATGCACACATTCATGCACAAACACACACAAACGAGAGAGAGGGAGAGAGAGAGAGAGAGAGTACAAAGTGAAGTGAAAAACAATACGTGAAAATCATCCCCTTTCCTTGAAACTAACTGCTGCAGGAAGTGCAGCTATGACATCGTGAAACGCTGACGGCTGCCTGCATCCTTGCACATTTCGAGGCGTGCACACTGGCTTAAACGACACCGGGGGAACGGAAGACCAAGCTGCACCACGCTCTCAGCCGAGAAATGTTTTCAGCTCTCCCATTTGCAAGATATCGACTTTCTATTTACCTCGATAATAAGAGAAGGGCACAATAAGGCTTTGAGGAGACATGCTTTTATTGATTCATCAGGATAACAGCATGGCAACGGAACGCCATGCTTTTCATAATAACCTTTTAAATGTATTTTTTATCCATTGCCAGTTTCACAGTATTTTTACACAGTAATTGGCTTCACTCCAGCAGATTCACTGCAGAATGCATTTCTTTTGAAAGCACATTGAGGGGGAAGTCACTCTGGTTTGTAATATGTCTTATTCAAAATCAAGGTCAACTTCCTTAAGGCAATAATCCTCTCCTGAAGAAGGCGCGCAGGTTAACCTTGATGGAGTGTCTAAGCAAGAGCGTGGTAAAATGAAGACTTGACGTGGCCTCCGGATGTTGCGCTACCAGAATTCAGAACAATAATAGAGATAATCTGAAGGGAACGGAAACATGGGTTCACGCCACGTTCTCCACATCAGCACCGTTATAGAGACGCAGGCCAAGAGGGTGACACAGGTAGCCACGCCACCTGGCAGTCCTCTAGCAGTAGCCACTCTGAACATGGTGAAAGAAAGGGTTAACACCACTGACTCAAAACCGCCTCCCTGTATGGGTGCGCTGACCACCCCATAGGACTGCTAGCCACCATTAGCAATAGCCCATTCAGCATTGACAATACCTAAATCTATCCTGTGAGGAATGCCGTTTTTCCCTCCAAATTCTGCCACATGGTGTGGACTGAGTGAGACGAAGGCAGCCAGCTGACTTTGTCTCCCCCTTGAGGCCACTTGCAGGGGCACTCAACGAGATCAACTGCTCTTGTGCTCGTCACTTGATTTCTTTTATTCTGCATTTTAATTTTGGGAGGAAATTTCACCCTCCAGGGTGCTTGTGCATGCTCCCAATGCCACCAGGGAGCGCATCCAGACAAGGAGAGCCTCTGTCGTAGCAGATTAAGCCTCCCGCAGCGACTAAAAACGGGGTGATATGATCACCCAAAATGGCTTCTACAAAACTGGTCACTCCAATACACCAAATATCATACTATCCACTTCAATGGAAAAAACGCTTCTCATTAAGACCGAAACAAATCCAATACTGTCCAAAACAAAAGGATTTATTTATGGAGGCAGAGGGTGGTGCGGGGGGGGGCTGAATTTAATATTTCAAATAACATTTAATTAGACCTGCTCGTGTGTAGCGGGGCTGGTTGAGGGGGGAGGGGGCTCTGCTCATGACTGTAAAGCCGGGCTAAACACGAGCACTAAGAGTGATTAAACGGCTCCATCAGGGCCTACGATGCGGCCTTTATGATCCTACGTGATGCACTATCAAACCGCTCATTATGAAAATGGGTTTCTCTCACACACCAAGCCTCTATTATCCCAGGGGCAAATGGTCCTGCCAAATGGTAAAACACATTCCGAACCAGCAGAAGAATAATAAGATTAAGATCTATGTCTCATGAGTCCTTTTTGTTTTTTTTTAATTTCTTTTTATTAATTTTGCCAGGATAAATAATTGATCATGTCATAGAGACTACTTAGGAGTGACCTGCTAATTCCAATTGCTGTACATGCCAGAACAAAGCAGAATTTTATCAGAGAAAAAAGAAGGACCCGCTATTAGGACCAGCATAATAAAACATGAATAATAACAAAAATAATAATAATAATAATAATAATAATAATAATGACGCAAGTTTATACCAACTCCCATTTACACCTCAGGCTGTAATTCTTCACAGGAAGACAGTCTAGAAGTTTGGCCATTTGACCAATCAAGAGAAAGAACTGAAGTGACATATAATTCCATTACTCACATACATTTGTACGTACATTTTTCTCTAAGTTTTTGCAATTCCAGTATGCCTCCGTTATTCTAATTCTTCTACTTTGAAGTGCGTGTGTGTCTCTTCTTGCCTTAATGAACCAAAATCTCTCAAGGTCTTTGTAGCTGGGGAATTTCATTTGACAGAGTAGACAGACTTCGAAATTCCAAAGTGAATTGTGGCCCGTACCTGGAATGCCACCTTGCAAAAGAATAATGGCATGTCGAGGCAATTTAAAAGCGTGATCTCCCTAACCTGCCTTCAGCGAAACGGTTTGCCGAAAAAAGGGCCCCGTAGCTATTAATAAAATCTACAGCCACTTCAGAGGCGTGGGTTTGAATAGAGTGAAGCTCCATTCCTGCACAGGGGCCAGGACAACAATACAAGCGGTGTGTTAACAGGAAGAGTCCCAAGGACGTGCGAAGAGGACGTGTTGAAGTCTGTCAGGTAGAGTTTTTGTGAGTGATGACTTCCTCTTTCAGTCTATGCCTTGGCGACTGCAATGCCCGCTGGGTATTGCGGGGGGGCAGTTACCCCCTCCACAGGCTACAGCTGGTGCCCACATCACAGCACTGTTCACACCACTAGCCGAGGGAGTGATCACACTGAAGAGGCCTGTCACTGCTGGGGTTTGACCCCTGACAGGGGCACCGGCAGCGATGTGAATTCGTATACGTCAGCTTCGACTTTGTGTTCCTCTGGTGGCACAGGAAATATGTGATCAACAACACGCCTGCACCGTGTGCGGAAGCGAAGGCTTGTCACATGACTCAAAGCAGTCGGGCACTGTACGGCCTCCACCTCATGAGTCAAGTTGGAGAAGCTTGCTGCGGAGGGTCTGATCATTCTGGTGGTTTAGTTTGGGTGGGGAAAAGGTGGAGAAAGTCAAACAACAAGACAAAAAAAGAATGAAAAATGCAGTTCTGTTCCAACCTCCACCAAGGGCTGTTTCGCTGACACACACCAGGCCCCAAACTGGAGCTCTCAGCCTCTCCTTCAGTGACTTAACTCCCCCTTTGAAGCTCTAAACATCTTTTGTTCTGTCATAATTCCAGTGGCTCAACCCTGCTGATTGTCCCATCTTCAAAGTTCTCAAAGGATCATGGGTATTTTCTCACCACACTGGGAGGCAGGAGTAAGGAACCCTGCTCCTAGAAAGCCATAGCGTGGGACAGGTTTATATCCCAGCCTAGTACCTGATTCAGCTAATCAACACATAATCCATACCTTTACCTGAGTCAGGTTTGTTAGTTCTGGGTTGGAACAAAAACCTGAACACCCTACAGCTCTGTAGGGACAGGGTTCCCTATATCTACCATAAAGAAAAACAAGCAACACTGAAAACAAGGCACAAGGTTGCTGACAAAAAGCTGTATGGAAGCGTAGGATGTGCTCATTATTCTAACACAACTTTTTATAAAATCGAAAAGAGCGAGATGTTCCTCCATAAAGCACATCCAAAGCAATTTACATTAGATCCACTGAACAGGCAATGTGTGCTGTGCATTCAAACGTTTTCAGAGGGGCAGAGATTGATGGATGATTGCATTACTAAAGCGTTTCAAAGAGTGGCTTATCTTCAGTCGGAAACAGTAACCCATCAAGGTCTTGTTCTTTCTTGCGCCCTTAGATCACTGTCCATAGCGTCTTGAAGGCCGATATTTTAATCAGTGATGTGTATAAACACTGTGGGAAAAAATGTCAAATGAAATGTTCACGTTCCCCATCTTTGAGCTTCTGACATTTTGAAAAGCACATGGTGGCTTCACAGGAGAGGCCCGGTAAATTTGTTAGCATGTCCTCCTCTGCTTTAATAAATCAACAGTAACGCGACATGACAACACCATTACTGCTACAAAAGCACCGGGCGCCATCCCACTTACACACACACACACACACGCACACACACACAAAGCTGTTCCATTTGCATTTATATAGAGAGTGCATGTCAAACTCCAGCCAAACTCAAATATGCATTTACACCCTTTCTTCAGTTGCGAGCGAGCGTCGTTCTCTTAGAAATCGCATGCCGTCACAGCAGGTTTAGCGTAGCGTTTTCAAACAGGGGCATCTGGTGGAGGGTGCAGCCAGCAGCTGCTTACCTAAACATCGAGAAAAAAAAGATTTTTCTCTCCGGTTTTGAAATGCATGATGTACTAAAGGGAAACAGAGCGAGAACCCCTGACACATCGATGAATTCAGTCAGGGTTAACGGGTCGTTGGTCGTCTGTGATATCTACGATATTTAGATTAGCGGTGGGGTGCAATGACTTCAAAATGATGTGAATGCATTCCATTTAGCAGTGTAATCTTGTATATCAGCACTGCTGGACAGGCTGGTTCAACAATCGGCTCCAAAACTGTGGTATGTATTGTAACAAGTTTAAACTGTAGGTTTTTCAAGATTCCATCCATCTCGTAACCGCAAAATCTGCATTTGTGTGCCGCAGAGGAGTCCAGTGATCCTTGACCACCTCCCCGTCTCTCTCCACAGTGGTAAGGGAAAGCTGCAAAGGCTGATGGGATTGGACACGTACAGTTATTCCACTCATTATCCTGAGTGACGGTTCCTGGAGATGAAGGCTCTGTTACAGCTCCTGCAAGGGCGTGGAATAAAAACGGGTTTCCTGTCTGTCACACTCAGGAGCGTCTCTCACGTCTGTTATTGCAGAAGTTTCGCAGTTCCCGCCCCTTCTTCATGGTGCTGCCATTCGCTTGGAGTTCAGCTGCAGGGGGGCATGGTTTCATTTGATTGGCTGTTCGTAGAATGACACACTGGATGACAGACAATATCTCATATGTCTGTGATTGAGGACAGACTGTAAGGCACACTCTATCACTGACAACAGACTGTAAGGCAGACTCTAGCACTGAGAACAGACTGTAAGGCAGACTCTAGCACTGAGAAGATACTGTAAGACAGACTCTAGCACTGAGAAGAGACTGTAAGGCAGACTCCAGCACTGAGAAGAGACTGTAAGGCAGACGCAGACTCCAGCACTGAGCACAGACTGTAAGGCAGACTCCAGCACTGAGCACAGACTGTAAGGCAGACTCCAGCACTGAGCACAGACTGTAAGGCAGACGCTAGCACTGAGAACAGACTGTAAGGCAGACTCCAGCACTGAGAATAGACTGTAAGGCAGATGCAGACTCAAGCACTGAGAATAGACTGTAAGGCAGACTCTAGCACTGAGAAGACACTGTGAGGACTCGCTTGGAGCCTCTCGGGCCACTTCAGCCATGATA
The DNA here is from genome assembly GCA_022829145.1 of Albula goreensis. Classification (NCBI taxonomy): domain Eukaryota; kingdom Metazoa; phylum Chordata; class Actinopteri; order Albuliformes; family Albulidae; genus Albula; species Albula goreensis. Next base: position 2,594,030 of record CM040763.1, on the reverse strand, counting down.
GCATATTAGGACAGATCTAGGCCCTGGTTTCTCTCAGTTAAGGATATGGAAGCCTGCCTGTGTAATGTTCTGTCCACTCCCAATGTGCTATTTCATTTCTCACAAATGCTGGTAGATAAACGACAGTTCCAACTATTAGACACCATCAATAAGAAACATTCACTGGCCTTGACAAAATGTGGGCCTCACCAGACAGAACAAACATAAATAATGATTATAAAAACATAATTCATGTGCTTAAAATGTCAGCTGGAGTTCTCATGGCATGGCACCCCCAGGCACTACATTTACCCATTGATTGTACACAGGGGTGAAAGTAAGCCGGTACGGTCCGGTACTGCGCACCACTAAAAGATTACGATCGGAGATTTCACTCAGCAGTACGTGAGTGCGCATGTGCGTCTACTTCCGGAGGTACCGGCAAATAGTACCGGAAAGAATTTAAAACTACTTTCATCCATGACTGTACATTTTCCTATGGATGTTTGTTCTTTGAAAGAGGAGAAGAGAGTGCTCTTCAAACATGAGTTTCTGTAGCTGCTGGTTTGGATCATAATGGCAGGAAATATAGGAACCTATAAGGTCCTGAGGAATGTGTAACCTTCTGCTCATTTGAGGAAGTGAGCAGACAGACGAAGCAGCAGAGGAAGGCCAGTCAAGGAAAGCAGAAAGGTTTTCTTTTCCTTCTGGAAACATTAGGAAGGCCACAATATGTATATTTTCTTCAACTGAGAAACATTTCAGGGCAGTGATTGAGCATAAGTGTCTGTTCATGCCAAATGATTACTTTACCCTCCCATCCACCGTCATGAAGAAATCTGATAAAAATGAACCATTTCAATGAAAATAACGATATACACCTATATTTTTAATCAGAAATTTTCTTTCAATTTGTGAAACAATTTTGGACCTCCAAGATATCAGTTTCTATGCTTAGCAACCAGTTATCCCAGGTCTATCCCAGGTTTTATAGCTACTGCTACAAACATTTAGTTTTTTTTTTAAATGTATGTACTTATTTATTTGGTTTAAGTGGTTTCTGTTTTTGTATAATATTAATTTACCACTAAAGAGTATTCTGACAAGTGTTTGTGCACTTGATACCTCATTACAATACTCTAGTGTAGTGGCTGAGAGGGATCAGCGTCTCACTACATACCTGTAGTGTTGTTCTGTTCGGGTGCTTTGTTAGTTACCCTTGAAGTTTCCACTTGGTGTTGTTTGCAATAATGGCTTTGAGTGTTTGCTTTGGCCAACAGCACCTGTCTATTGAATAAATGGAAATGCAAATCAAGATGTAATTTGTGAAATGGCTGATGCACTTTGAATGAGACGCAGAGGGGCGGGCAGGTTTGGTTTGCGTGGCAGAAAAGAGCCTCCTCTCTGGCAGAGTCTGTATTTCTAATGAAATCCGGCCACACAAAGGAGCTCTGGGTTCAGCAGACAGGCAGCACTCAGACACAGTTATTTCCCTTACCTGTGAAACTCTCATACCTTCAAAGGTGGTTTTAGGCCTTTTTTATTTCCCGAAAGAACAAAAAGGAGGACAAATCAAATAAGGAGGATGTAGCTTATAGCAGGTGAACAAGAATTTTAGGAGAATGTCTTGATTTCACCCATTATTTTTTTTCGGGGAAAAATGTTTTATACAATCAGAATATCACATTTTAGCAAACATTACCGCAGCTGTGCAACTGAGTTAGATCAGTTGTGACGTGATTTAATTATTTTGAACAACTACTGCATATTACTCTTTATATTTTAAACTTGTTCTTCCATTAAAATAAACTTCACTGTTTTATTTCCTGGGTTTTTCTCCTCTTGCTTTCATTTTCCATCCTATTGCACTCCGTCATTGGCATGGGCTGCACACTCTGCTCATAGCGGCCCACAGATCTGATTGGCCCAGACAGGTTAACTTGTGTCTATGCTTATTACAGAGGAGGCACCAGAGAATGCCTGAGGTCAGTGGAGTGTCCCTCCTACACAAAATCGTGATCAGTCAGAAGCGGGAGCTGACCATTGGCTTATTAGCAATGCAAATCACCAAAGCTGGGGGCGTGTCTGTTATGTCACCACGGAGACAGCAGGCCTAGTTAGTCAGGCATACAAGAGAGGGTACAGTAACATAGATGGTATATAAGACTCATAAGGTAGAGGTGCTGCTAAAAGGCTGCAAAATAAATTACTGACTGACTGACTGACTGACTGACTGAATGAATGAATGAATGAATGAATGAATGAATGAATGAATGAATGAATGGACTGGCCGAGAAGCCCCAGATTTACTTTAGATACTGCATGTCACACGTCCCACGTGCTCCCTCTCAGTCAGAGTCGCGTGCCTATTTATATTTAATCAGGGAGTCACAGCCTGACCCCATGAGAGTCCTGCCACTATCTGCTGCATGGAAACTTTCCTCCTCCCTATCTAGACACCTGAGCTGTCACGCATCGAGGACAAGTCTCACACACGCTAATGCCGCACCAGGTCCCACAATCTCACGAAATTTTGACCTAAGTTATCGTATTTGGCTTTTCTACCTCTTAAGACAGTTACTTTTGCTTCCAATTGAAGTGCGAACCTCCAAAAAAAATCTCGCATTTGACTTGCTGAAACTTGAGATGTCTTTCCCTCGTATAGAGAGAGAGAGAAAAAATATTCCACTGGCCATTTTTCACTTTAATCTCTGTCCATAAAGGGACAATGCCACTCACCCCCCGCCTACCGCCTGCCGCCCTAGAGCGCCTCAAGGCTATAGTTCTGTGCGTGAAAGGCAATCTGTCACGGCCGTCACATACCAGTTCCCGTTTTTTTTCCTTCTAAGAGCGTGTGGCTGCTAGTCGTTAGGCGATGGTCTGCGCGAAAGAGGGTAAGCGAGGACAGCAGCGGCTGACAGGGAGAAGACTGAGGAACGGGTGGATTCGCTGTCAGTTCGTCCCAGGGGGGAGTGCTGAGCTCCGAGATATCAGAAAGATTCAGCGCGGGCGGTGAGAAAAAGCTGTCACCTGTAGCAGCTTATCGGCATATATCTGTCCTCCACACTGCCGCAGAGCCTCCGCGCACGCCTCAGCGCTCAGTTCTTTGAATTACAATCAACCTTGATGATTAACCGCTGGGACGGAACCCAAATACCCAAATATATCCCGCCAACTGGACGGACGGCGTTAACATTTTTTTTGTCACGAGCAGCTGCAGAGGAATGTCGAGCTTCTCGTGCCCGTCATTTAAAGGCACATTTCTGGCGAGTATTTCAGAGTTTGAACATGTTTTTGCCACTCAATAAAAACAGCTACTGTAGGTGGAGAAATGAAATACATTGATTCCTTCTTACCTAATCATTACAGACACACAGAGGAGGCTCACTTACTACCCCACCAGCCGCCAAACACGTACGCACATGTTACGGTTTGATGTTACATACTGTGAGAGCTCCAGAAGACATTGATGAGTGAATCTGAATTGCGTTATTATCAATTAAATATTTTCAATTTGGGGAAATTGCATTTCTAATACGTTTTAAAGGTCCAACTTCAAATACGCTAAAGCTAGTCAAAATAATACACGCCTCGATTCCCTAAAAGCAAATAATATAATACTGAATGTGCCGGAGCACTCAGCAAACGGTGAATTCTAAATCCGCTGTCAAGCAGAGAACTCTTTCGGGTAATGAGTGGAGCTCACTCCGGCAAGACTCGCAGTCATCTGCCAGCGTGGTACCGCTTCATCTGTCATCTCTCTTTAGGGGACTGAATCAAGACATTACATTCTGACAGATTTAGATTTTATTTTGTGAGTAAAATCCCATCAAGGTCTATATTACTTTTTCAAAAAACCCTTGATATATTTACTTTTAACTGCCGGAAGAAACCATTTTGAGATAAGCCAATGTCACGCTCTGAAAAGTACTGACTTAAAAGCTCCTTTCAGCCAACTTCACCTCACGGTATTCTTCAAAAATCTGCCAAAAAACTGAAACAGTCTGGTGACGTGGTAGTTAACAGAACTAGCAGGAAAAGTAAGGCTCCCTCGTTTGCTCAGTATCTTTCCAAACATCATATCTTTACATCCATTAAATATTGTGGAAAAACACAAAAAACATGGCACTATGCCATGGCACTTGGAAAACCCATTTAGCGCTGAACTTTGATTATAAATATAAGAACATTAAGCCGTGCAGTTATCTCTGGATAATACCATCTGCTAAATATCAACTATAAAAAAGGCTATGTTAAGATCATGTTGTGGTCCAGTAGATGCTGAACTCAGGTTATGGGTTCAAGACCCCACACAGTTCACATTTGCCTCACTGGTCCAGCCTTAGCCCATATGGCAGGTAACCATGGCGATAAGGTGAGTCTGTTGTCCCTTACCTGTTTCACACCTCTCTCCGGTGAAGCCCTGTTGGCAAATGCAGGTTTCAGGTGTGACGCAGGTGCCCCCATTTTGACACACCCCCTCGCACAGAGCTGGAGGGGAAACATGGAGCCAAAGTCAACACAAAGCCCAAGAACCACAACCCATAAAGTCTAAACCGAAAACAACACCAATACAGAATGGGTTACCTCTCTTTCTGTGGTTCAGTTACAGTGGTGGAGCGAAATGAAGACTGCAGTGTCACCTGGAAACTGTAATAAACTGCACTAAACTTCATATAACGGCCATGATACGTGTGTGCGTGTATTCCCGGCAATAGAATAACTGCAGCCCCCTATGATTAGTGAATTGCACAAGCTGTTACCGCAGCTGCGTTTATTAACACAGGACTAATCATGTAGCCCAAATTGTTATGTTTTCATGTTCCAGCAGAGGTGATGATAACCCAGATTACTGCACCCTGGTTTTAAGGGAGGGGGGCTGGTCTCATCTTTGCAGTGGGTGCACAAGACGTAATCGCGAATTGTCAAGTTTTCACATGTAAACAGATGTGATAATTGATAATAAACCAGATAACTGTGCCCTATTTTAAGGGGGCTGGGGGGGAGGCAGGTCTCACCTTTGCAGATGGTGCCATTTCCGGAGTATCCAGGCTTACAGGAGCAGCTGTGGCCCCCGACAGTGTTGAAGCACAGGGCGTTTGGGTCGCAGCCGTGCTGCCCGCTGGCACACTCGTCATGCTCTGCAACAGGAAGTGACACGGGATCCTGAAACCGGCTAATGCTGACCACCACCTGTCCAAAACTCGCCTGAGCCCTGTGGCACAGTCAAGGGTGTGTGCAAGTAATACATGAATGGATGTACAGCGTACCCATCTATTAGCCTTATTACAATTAATACCTATGGGCTTTGGAGTTACAGTATGCCCACCTCCTCAGACAGTATACTCACCTATTAGCCTTATTGCCATTAATACATATGGCCTTTGGAGTTACAGTATGCCCACCTCCTCAGACAGTATACTCACTTGTTAGCCTTATTACCATTAATACATGAGCTTTTGGAGCTTTGGGATTCAACCTCACCACCTCTAAGTTGAAAAACCAGCTCCGTAGCCATTACACATCACAGCTGTCCAAATCTCCATGAGGAACAGTAACTGTCTGCTGGTTTTATTAGCAAACACCATCCCAGAAGGTTGGTGGCAGCGTGCCACAACGGAGACAGCAGTTTCTCAAACGCATCATTATGAGCTTGACAAGTGAGGCTACCTGGAGCATGAGAGCCAGGGGGAAACGGAGGCTGGCATCCAATGTAAATAACTCCCTCACATCACCATGGCAATCTCTCAAAATGATTTAATTCACAGAAAACACCCACCTGCTAATTAAGGCATTTGGAGCAAGGTTGCCGCGTCGACGCAGGGACTTATTTACATAAACTCCTCCTCCTCACAGCATGCCCAGTAAGTTGCCCTCTGTCTTCCTCTTTCTCTAACTCTCTCTGTCTCTCTCCATCTTTCTAACTCCCTGCTTCCTTCCCTCCTCTTTCCCTCCCTCCCTCTCTCTCTTTCTGAATCACTCCTCCTCCTCACTCTCTTACACTGTCTGTTTACACCTAAGTTTCCCAACCTGTATCCTTCCTGTGCAAACTCTATATCTACAAACCCTACATTTCAACACAGCATGGGCAAAAATCCATACGCATAATCCATTTCATATTACTTATGCAGTTTGATGTTGTTTTTTGTCTTGTTTAAACTTAATAAAAATCTTTTAAGTAACCCTAAATTTCCTCTCCTGGGGTAGAATTACCCACAATGCCCTGGTGTCTGTGTAAGTCAGCACCCCTCAGGATGCAGGGATTCTGGAGACAAAACCTTTCAGTGCTAATTACATGAGATAACAGGGTTAGATCACAGTGGCCATTGGACCGTGACAACAGAGATGACACCAATTATCTTTTCTAATTACAACTCTTTACGCTCACTGTTCATGTTTGCCCTCATTTCGGCTTTTTAAGTCTGTTATTCCTTGTTTTGTCCTTGTTTGTGGGCTGACTTCAGTATTGTGCTTTCCTTTCAGCACTGGTATCCTGCTGGAGAAAAATCTGGTATGCCTTGCACATAATTGTTCCTTTGATAGATATAAACGCATGTGAAAGAATACAGACAAATGTAAACCTAGCAAGGGGTTCTGATTTCTTTGACACTATCAGTTAGCCGCCTTTGTTATTTCTACCTGATTGAATGACCTCATTGTAGCCTGCAACTTAAATTTCCCAGTTAAAACACTACATTTCATGAGAAAACATCATCTCCAAAAAATTTTGCAACAGAATATGCTGTGCATGTAGTTACAACAGCTCTTGGGAAATGGTGAATTTTTGGGTATTTGTTACATAACCCAGTGGGGTTTTTAATCGGATGTCCAGTATGATTTTTTTTTTCTCAGGTGTTTAGCACCTATGTTTTCACTTGCTAAATAATAACTACACATACGTGCCACTACAAAACAACACCCTGTGTACCTTCTTCAGACAGTAAAAAGAGCCAGTCCGCCAGTTATACCCAATTCCAATGCGAATCTTTGTCCCTCAATGAAAACAAGCCGGAAAATACCTGCTGTGCACCTGTAAGGAATGTAGAAGTGGAGGAAGAACGGAAAGGGAAGCAATGCAGACACTCAGTGGGGAGAGAGCCTGCAGCGAGCACAGGCAGGAATAGCGGAATGCCCCTGCACCATGGAGCAATGCACTTAGCCCGAACTGCTCCTTATAAATCTAAGAAGATGAGATAATGAGAACAGGCCATTCAGATCACCTATGTTTGTCAACAGAGCATCCAGCACTGTGTCAAGCATGGACTTGAACACTCCAAGGGTCTCGCCTGTGCTTCTTTACCTGGCAATTTGCTCCAAACATTGACTACTCTCTGTTAAAAAAATACTTCCTGATATAATTTCAGAAGTCAACAATAGCTATTTTCCACCTATGTTTTTTCGCTATGTCTGCTAAGTGATAGGGATCTAAATATAGATACTTGTGTGCAAATGGTCTATAATTATGTTCTTAATTTTGCCCTTTATTTCTCTTGTAAGAATGTCATGTTTTGGCCGCTATTGGTTGTGTGAATTAAATAAATTCACAGTTTTCAGAATTTATCAAAACTTTATTTCAAGAATGATAGCTGATATTTATTCAGGTGGTCTCCATGAAAAAACTGTGTCACTGCCGATCATATTTAATTATTCATTCAATCAATTATTCATTCAATGTAATCTTTGATATCGCATAGAATTTATGAGAGTCATACAGGGGTATGCACTTTGAATTGGTGAAATTCACTTCTTGTTATGGTCTTAAATATTGTATATTAACAAACTACGAAGTTATTGATAACGCCATAAATCATGAATGCGTCTCCTATCCTGCCAAAACAGCCTCAGTGTGTACAAGCACCCTGCGATGATAAAAATGAGCAAGCATTTATGAAGGCAGACATATACACACACAAGACATGACATGGAAATGAAGTGGAATTACATATTCTCCACACTAGCCATTCATTTAATTATTCAGAGAAAGCAGTCTAGATGTTTTTTCTATGAGTTGTAATAAATATTTAACTTGTGTTAAATAAGTGTGCGATTTTCTGCTGAAGCATGAACCTGTGACCTTCTCAGAGTGGACGGACCTCTGCCAAAGACCCAAAGATCTCGAGCTCTGAAAAACATTACTGCCTATTTAAGCCCTATTTATTTTTTATTTAAGTATGCTAAATATGCATTTATATATTTTTCTGCTGCTCTGCTTTTACCCAACTGTTATGCTGTCATTGCATCATCATGGCTATGCCTATCACTGCAGCTGTGAACAGACATGTGAAAAATAAATTCCTGTCAAAGGCAAATAAATGTTCCATTCATTCATTCATGCAAACAGCATTAATTTATGCACACACATCCTCCAAAATGCATGGTCAGGCTGTGCAGTCACTCTGCAGTGCCCCAGCAGAGCTGCGCAGTCAGGCTACAGTGCCCCAACAGAGCTGCGCAGTCACTCTGCAGTGCCCCAACAGAGCTGTGCAGTCAGTCTGCAGTGCCCCAGCAGAGCTGTGCAGTCAGTCTGCAGTGCCCCAGCAGAGCTGCGCAGTCAGGCTGCAGTGCCCCAGCAGAGCTGCGCAGTCACTCTGCAGTGCCCCAGTTGAGCTGCACAGTCACTCTGCAGTGCCCCAGCAGAGCTGCGCAGTCAGGCTGCAGTGCCTCAGCAGAGCTGCGCAGTCACTCTGCAGTGCCCCAGCAGAGCTGCGCAGTCACTGTGCCTGAGGGGCCTCCTCCGTTCACACAGCTGGAGCAGGCTGACCACCGGTGCCCAACTGACCAGAAGGGCCAAACCTGCACCCAGAGACGGGGGGTCCATGCCAAACCGAAACTGCCCTCCACCAGGGTTCAGCCCCAGACAATGGGGTGGATCAGCACCCAGAGCGGGGCACCCGTTAGAGGCACCCGACCCCCTGCCCCACTGGCCTAATTGCTGATACTTCAGTATGAAGCCCGTCCCCTCAGGCTATATTTAAACCCTAGCAGATGTCCAGTTGCTTTTAATTATCCACAGTGCAGCTGCTACATATATGGAAGGGCACAAAGGCGGTGTCTGAAAAAGTGGGTTAGCAAAGCGTATATTCTTTTCTTTTCCTGATATGGGGGGAAAAAGGAACCAAAGTTTTCAAAGTGACTGCAAAAATCCAGGTATTGTAATATTCTTCCATTGTAAAGACTGATCCTTTCAGCTCTGTTCTGGCAGATCTGAAACTGTCTGTCTTATCTGAAGATAAGTAAGTGTGAGGGTGTAAGTATGTATTTAAAAAAACACTTCATACAGCAATGCATTTAATGTATACTATGACAGCCTCTTAACCACTGAAGAATTGTCCTTCCTTGTTTTTTTGAGTCTGCAAGAGGTGAACAGTTTTGCAGCTATTGATTATATAAATAGAAAACACTCTTCTGCATTGCTTGTTCATTGTTCTTGGATCTTGGAACACACTTTTCTCAGACAATACATAATAAAGGCTTCCCATGACTGACTTTCACAACATAAACTTTCACAACAATCACGTGGTCTTTTCACTCGACGGCCACGGTTGTATTTAAAAATTTCCTATCTTCTGTTAAAGGTGAAGGTTATTTAAAGACTAATCCTGAGGCTGATATAAGGAAGTATTATTTCACCCAGAGAGATGTTTATTGGCTCAGCTTGCCAGGTCACGTGGCAGTAGCGGAGGATATTTGGCGCACTCGAGTGCAGGCTTGATCAGGGCTGGCTTCTGCCAGGAATGTGGTGGATTGCCAAGACTGGGCGGAGTTGGAGACCTGCTCTTTCCCTTCCCCCTTTCACTCACCTGAGCTGAACTGCGCTATCAGCCACGCCCAAGCCAAAGGTCCCCCACGGGCCCCTCGGTTCCCATGGTGTTTGGCCATCACTACCAATCGCTCCGCCCGTACCTTTATGCTTTCATGCTTTCATCGCTCCACCCCATTCATGCTCTACTGACTGAGAGGCGCTTTATTTCAGGTCGGTAAAACACTGAACCTGACTCACTGAAGCCTGTGCTGATACAAAAAAAAAACTAAGAGAGACATAAGTGATTGGCTGAGGTAGTTTGCTCCAATTACAAATCATGTCAGTGAAATTGCATGTGCAAAAATACTCAACAAAAATTATGTCGTAATGGGCATGCTTTGGTTGAATTTGCCCTGAAAGAGACTAAGTAAATTTGATTGAATCTAGTCCAATGTCTATTGGGTCAATCTACTATTATGGGCTTTGCATTGGACACTTTCCTCTTATGCACTCTATAGCGTCTGATGCAAATGTCCAATGTCCTCAATGGGATGCCGAATTTTAAACGCGGGACAAATTCCTGAAAAGGGAATTCATTTGTTCACTTCATAACCTGCCAAACTCATTCCTCACACACAGATCTGACAGTTCTTTTATAGAGCTGGCTTCAGCAGAGCTCGGGCACGGAATGCTTAAGCAGAGCTCTCTGAACCATGGAAATAAACCCAGATTGATGTCAAACGCTTTGTTAAATCATTATGCAGGGATGAACTGCCTGCACACGTACACCTATCACCCCTTGGTGTCTCACTTCAGTTCTAAATTAGAAAATCGGGGCAGAGCGACAGATACTGAGAGTAACAAACAGATTATCAATAACACATTAAAAAGGGGGAAGGCAGGTGGCAGTAGCTGAACAGGGGAGCGGAGGTGGGGAGGCAGGTTAGTGGTGAAGTTACAGGTGAGTGTGAGCAGGCAGGTGAGCGTTGGGGGGGGCTACCTGTGCAGGAGTAGTCGTCGATCCTAACGTATCCACGGCGACAGACGCACAGGAAGGATCCGGGGGTGTTGACGCAGACAGTGTTCTCCCTGCAGTAGTGCTTCCCCTCCGCACACTCATCCACATCTGGGGAGAAACAGAGGGAGGATGACCAATCACATAAGCCCGGGGCAAAGCAAAGAGAGTGACAACCAATCACACAGAGCCTTGGCTGAAGAACAGACCAGGGACAGCCAATCACACAAGCCCAGGGTAAAGCAGAGAGAGTAACAGCCAATCACACAGAGCCTTGGCTGAAGAACAGACCAGGACAGCCAATCACTAATGGCCAGGGTGAAAAAGAGAGACCCTGAGGAAGGCATAAGCCATCCTTGGATAAATTTTGGCCAGTCAGTCATGATTTGAACTGGCTTTGTTTTGCACTGCTGACAGCATAATTGCCATGATGAGGAAACTCAATCCAGCATGCTTTACAAGCAACTTTTACCAAAACATTTTCAGCGTTCCAAATCCACAATACAACAATTAAGCTGGATGAATAAACAGCCATTATAGATATTCAGCTTAGCATATTAAGTTGCCATTATAGATACTTAAGTTGGCATATTACAGTGCTGACCAAGTCTACAGAGGTCTCCAAATTCCAGAATACAATACCCACAAGTACTGTGCCGGTAGGTACAGTGTCACATTACAGATTTCGGTGAGAAGAAGAAAGCTTTAAGAAGAAAGGGCTTCAGAGAGAAGACAAAGAGTAGGTGCCCCATGAAAACTGGAAACCAAAGCTTTGGGGATTGGCCAATCACTGGGTCATGTGACACACTGTATCTGACCATGTCAACATCAATGGATATGAGCTCAGCTCAAAAACTGAAAACAACAAAGGCTTTCATAAAGAGTGCATGGGTACTTCGGCTGAGAAAACAACTCCAAAATAGCGAAGTAAAAAAATGAAGGGCAAGCATTCATTTGTTTGAAAATATGCCAAGTTTTTTTTTTTAAGACTGGAGTCGGCTAACGAAATGTGCTTGCTCATGCACACACATTCCTGTTCCAGTGAGTGTCCATTAGACTCTGAAACCCAGCGATTTAATGCTTCATCTTATATATGACACCTTGGTATAAGGGGGCCTGCTGCCCCTTTGAACACGCCAAGAACACACTCAACACACTCCTCTCTTCATTCGCTACTTTGGACTTCCTGTCAGCTGACCGTGTATGCTGCATGTTGTTTGATACGCTTTTGTATCTGATGTTTGTTGCATTATTGTCATTTATCCATCGTGCACAGGCTGGTGCTTGCAGCTTCTGCTCCTGCATCTCACACCTCAAGGCTACATAGAAAAAATGAGTGCTAGTAAGTGTTTTGCGAACTACAGACCACTTGCAGTATGAAGGGGGATATCTAGGGGCTATTTTACAACCTTCAGGCCACACACAAGACTAAACAGGAGCTAGTTCTGTTCACGAGAGATGCACCATCCCTTACTACTGACAGATAGCAACCTGCAGGCTTGGAACTGTGATGGAACAATGAAGTGTGTTTTTGACATCACAAAATGGGTGGAGCTACCATATGCTACCTACACCTGACTGAAATGAACCAATCAAAATAAAGCCTGATGGTTTTTTGTCAGTTTACCCCACCAATCACAGGATTCTGGGTGTACATTTGTAGTGCAGGCTGGAGTACATTAGCCGGGTTCTGACATTAACAGGGTGAGAACATTACCTCTTTAACAAAAAAAACATTTGCATATACGAGGCAGGATCTGTTCTCCGAGTCCCCAGAAACATTAACAACCAGTCGATGCAAACAATTGCATGCAATCAGTACTTCAACTCTCTTGGTATTTTAAATGATTGACATGATAGGAGGTTTGCCATGCTGGCATATGTGACGTTGTTTCTGTGCAAAGACTGTTTTACTACTGACAGCCATAAGTCTCATCAGGAAGATAAGATCTTAAAGTAAAAGAAATTGCTGTTTGTACTGGTTCATTGTCATCTCTTTACAGGTTTGATTTGTCGTATCTCAGCGTCCTCCTCGTTGTTTTAATTCAGATCTCTCCTTTTAAACACACAGTGAAACGTCCTTGGCAACCTTACCCACCCACAGCCTCCCATACCAAACACATTTTTATCATCTCTCTCACCCTCATTCTTTCTCTCTCTCCCTCTCTCTACCTCCCTCTCTCTCCTTCTCTCTTACCCTCAGCTTTTCTCCGCTATTCCTCCATTTGTGACCTCTTCCCTTTTACTTCTACCTGCTTTTCAACCGCAAAGAGAATGATATTTCAAACTGTGTGCAATTGAAAGAACCCTCATAATGATCTGCTACCGGATTATTTGTATAAAAACTGGCGAAAAAAAAAACTCAATAAAGAGTAAAATATGCATGACCATGGCAAAAGTACCAGCGATCATTTTTGCCACTTTCTCCTTGGCATTGAACTTGACTGAGACTGAGCCAAACCAGGGTTTAAATTTCTCAACATATATCCTTTACCCTCGTTTATTGCATGTATATTTACATTTATATTTTCTGTCTCTGAAATTAACAAGAAAATCAAAGGATTATTGAATGAATCCTGGCCTTGTTTTGGCTGAAGGCCGTTTCACACGGCCTCTATCTGTTGGTCTGTCCATGCAGGTACTTGGATGGAATTGAGTGAAGATGAAGCCTCGTCATGTTATCTCAGGCCTGTTAACGACCATCACCACGGATCACATTTGCTTTGGGGGAAATCCAGGGGTATCACAAGGGTAAGATGGGGGGGGGAAGGGGGCAATTTCCATCTCCATTAGCAACAGTTGTCACGCTGCCATGAAGAGGTTGTGAAAATCAATGCTTGCTTTTATCTCAGAGCGAAATGATCTGGGGTGTGTCTTCTGCAGGCTGCAATAAATCAATGTATACAGGTTACAGCCTGGCTGATCAGTGCTGTGCCTATGAGGTCCACACACACACGGAGACGCAGACACACACACACACTCACTCACATTCACACACAAACACACACATGGAGACACACACACAGGGAGACACACACATACACACACACACACACACTCACTCACATTCACACACAAACACACACGGAGACGCAGACACACACACACACACACTCACTCACATTCACACACAAACACACACACAGAGACGCAGACACACACACACACACTCACTCACATTCACACACAACACACACACACACACAAACACGGAGACACACACACACACACACACGGAGACACACACACTCACACACAAACACACACACGGAGACACACACACACTCACACACAAACACACACACGGAGACACACACACACTCACACACACAAACACACACACGGAGACACACACACTCACACACACAAACACACACACGGTGACACAGAGACACACACACTCACACACACAGAAAAACAAAAAAGACCCACACAGAGAGACACACAAACACAGATAAGCACATTGCACCACACACACACACACACACACACACACACACACACACACACACACACACACACAGAAATAAACAAAAACACTTGAAAAAACACGTGAAATACACATGGTGACACCCAAACACATCTATGCACACAGAGAAACATATCACTCAAACACACTCCAATCTCTTTAGAAACAGCATCGACAGTGCCGCACAATAACAATAGAAGCACTGATATTTAATACAATGTTGCTTTTATAGCTCACTACAGTCCTCTCACACTGTTTGCTGTAATATACTATGTTTTGGAGGATGGAAAACAGTGTCAAACATAACAGCTCTGCTGAATGGCACTCCGTAATTTCAGAATTGCTTTTCAGAATTCAGTATTGTCGTTCTTGCCACTTCTGTGATATGTATAGTATATTGATGAGTTCGTACACTGCTATATGGGTCTTCCAAGCAGGCCTGACTTAATCTATTAGCCATGGTCTGAAAACCTCAGAAAGTCTGGCAAGACATATAAAAAATTTAAATGAACCATTACCACCTTGTTTAAAGAAAATGAATTAAAGAGCGAGGAAACACTTTGTGACAATGATTAAGAGTCCATACATTCTGTCAGGCGAATCGCAGTGAAGATTTTTTTTTTTCATATGGTGCTTTGTCATCGTCTTAAGCTTGTTTACTTTAATTGAACATTGGGGAAAAGCTTTATTCTGTTGGTAATTAGTATCTGTGTGTGATGTGCTTTCGGTTCTGCCCACTGTGCTGGAGAGCTGAGAGGGAAGAGAAACAAGGAGATTACCAGAGGGAGGAGGCGGGGAGGGGAGGGAGGGAGTGACCCCTCTGCTTCGTAGAGTGGAACAGCTCGTAAAAGCAGACTCTTCAGAACAACGGTGTCAAATTGCAGTCCTAGAGGGCTACAGCATCTATAGGCTTTTGTGGTTTCCTTTCATTCATCTGCCAGCTTAGGCCTAGGAAAAAATGTGTGAGGACTCTTTAGACAACGCTGACTTGCATTAATCCGAAGCACCAAAAACCTGCAGACACTGCGGCCCTCCAGGACTTGAGTTAAACCTGCAGACACTACGGCCCTCCAGGACTGGAGTTTAACCTGCAGACACTGCGGCCCTCCAGGACTGGAGTTAAACCTGCAGACACTGCAGCCCTCCAGGACTGGAGTTAAACCTGCAGACACTGCGGCCCTCCAGGACTGGAGTTAAACCTGCAGACACTGCGGCCCTCCAGGACTTGAGTTAAACCTGCAGACACTATGGCCCTCCAGGACTGGAGTTAAACCTGCAGACACTGCAGCCCACCAGGACTGGAGGGAAACCTGTAGTCTGAAACCAGTGCATCAAATCCAGCCAATGCGCAACACTTTTGTTCTTCCCATCCTGTCATCCTCATAACTACAGTCCACTAGACCCGTAATTTTTGGAGCAGTGGACTTCACCAGTGGCAGTGGGCAGGACCGACCCAACAGCCTACCCTATTTGGTTCTGTCAGGAAACTGAACCCTACAGTCGCTGCCCACTGCCAGGCCAGCGGGGCACAACTCTGGCCACAGACCCGCTTTCTCTGCAAACAACAAGCTGCCAGAGACTTCGGCAAGGCCCACAGCAGCACGCTAATGCAGAGCCATTCAAATGCAAAGGGGGACTAATGAAATACACGATACACAGAGGTGATGGGACAGCACTGCCCTGCAGTGAAGGATTTTATACATGACCACTTCAAATGAACATTATTAATATTTCATCTGGCTCGCTCCGGTCACCAGTGGCACAGGTAATTAGGGAAATACTGTTTGTTCTCAGGCAGGTTTGTTTTTCTACTCCCCTGACTGTTTCTGCACTGTGGGAAAACAGCAGTGGGCTGTAGAAACAGCCCCTGATACAGAGTAAAAGGTCAAAAAGCCCAGTACAATGGCACCCATTTCCCCCCAAAGCCCGGTGCAATGGCACCCGTTTCCCCCCAAAGCCCGGGCAATGGCACCCATTTCCCCCCCAAAGCCCGGTACAATGGCACCCATTTCCCCCCCAAAGCCCAGTACAATGGCACCCATTTCCCCCAAAGCCCAGTACAATGGCACCCATTTCCCCCAAAGCCCAGTACAATGGCACCCATTTCCCCCAAAGCCCGGTACAATGGCACCCGTTTCCCCTCCAAAGCCCGGTACAATGGCACCCATTTCCCCCAAAGCCCGGTACAATGGCACCCATTTCCCCCAAAGCCCGGTACAATGGCACCCGTTTCCCCTCCAAAGCCCGGTACAATGGCACCCATTTCCCCCAAAGCCCGGTACAATGGCACCCATTTCCCCCCCAAAGCCCGGTACAATGGCACCCGTTTCCCCTCCAAAGCCCGGTACAATGGCACCCATTTCGGCCAATGGCACCCCAAAGCCCGGTATGGCACCCTTGGCATGGCACCGTTTCCCCCAAAGCCCGGTATAATGGCACCCATTTCCCCTCCAAAGCCCGGTACAATGGCACCCATTTCCCCTCCAAAGCCCGGTACAATGGCACCCGTTTCCCCCAAAGCCCAGTACAATGGCACCCGTTTCCCCCCAAACCCCAGTACAAAACTAAAAACTTTCCCAATATAAATCATGTCATTTTTTTAACACTTTTATTCTGTAACTCTGAGCACTACATAATACTAGTGGTCACTGTAAAATGAAGGGCTGTATCTGACAGCAAATATTATTTTGACACTTGCCATTTGAATTTTGTTCATGGAATGCTTGATTGACAGCAGAGAGTGAGGCTACTCCAAGGCCCAGATGCTCAGAAACTGTAGGTTGAGAGGAAAAATGAAAAAAAAAAATATATACAAAACTTGCTATCCTTGACACATTTTTGCATCAAAATTAACAGCAGTAAAGCTGAACTCTGCACCTGCTCCAGGAAGGGGCCTAAGTGCAGAGTCCCTGCAGTTTATCTCATATATAATAAAACCATTTTGATTGCATATTTGCACATGTTAGCGGTTGAATGTGTAGTAACAGGTTTAGTGGACAGTGCGGAAAGCACTGGTACAGCACAGGCACTCAACCCCTCCCCCTCTATTTCCTGTCTCCCCCTCAACCTACATAACAAGGGCCCCTATGGAAGGGTAAGACCCCCCCTTCCTGTTTTAACTCAATAATAACAGTCTGTCTCTCACCCGCACAACTTCTCTTTTTAACCCTTTAGTGACTGTCTGCTTTAAACTCACAATGGCACAATGACTGTTTTTTTTTTTTAAACTAAGCCCCACAACAGTTATGTGACTTGACCTCTGGGCGACTGTTTATTTTAACTCCTTAGTGACTGTCTCTTTTAACCTTGTAATGAGAGTTTTAACCCCTTGGCGATTTTGTCAAACTCCTCAGTCACTGTCTGTTTGAACCCTGTGATAAATGTCTATTTTAGTCCCAGTAATTTAACCCAGTAATAACCAATTAGCGACTAGCTGCTGGAAGAGGCAAGTATTACTGAAAAACCTAAGTATTTCATTACTTTACATAAACACATACCACAGAGCTGTTAAGTGAAAAAACAATTTTCTTATCAGGTCTTTCTCTGTCAGTTGCTTTTTATGTGAATGAATAAGAATTACAAACGGGCCTTTTCCAGAGGGTAGCTGGTGATTGGTCTTTATTGGGTTAAAACAGACCTCATTTTAGGGCTAAAATAGCCTGGTACACAGGGCTGCCACTAACCAATCAGCAACTGACTTCTAGAAAAAAAAGCCTACATGCATTCACTCACTGACAGAAAGCAGAGAGGAATAAACTAGGCACAGAAGGCAACCACCAATCAGAATCTCCTGTAACAGATTCCAGAATTATCTCATTCACTGTACACTACATTCCCTCCAGCGAAAATCCTATACTCTCTGTGTTCTGCTCACTATGAGCTTGTCTTCTGTGGGGTTTTCTCTCAGTATTGTGCTGCTGTGCTGGGCCATCCTGCACTACACATACTGCATGACTCACAAAGTTAGAGCTTGAAGTATACAGCACAACATTCACATTTGCATACTTGGAAAAAAAAAAAAACAAAACTGACAGCTTTTCATTTCTGCAAAGCTTTGATTATTTGATTATGTCTCACACACGTCCTGAGAATCTACAGGGTCTCATGAGAGATGGGGAGATAGTAGTCGGGTGTGTGCTGAAAGTTTGGTTTGGTGCCTGGGCCAGCAGCTGTAATTGAAGAAAATGAAATACATTTTTCTCTCTTTCTTTTTTTTTCTATCCCTCTGTTTTTGCACACATACACTACTTTTAAAGCTCTGATCCCAGGAGTCGGCAGTATAACCATTACAGATACAGAAACTGCTGTGTTGAATTTAAGATAACTAAATGTTCTTTTTAGAGTCGTGAAAAAAACACAATGATGTCGGGCTGTTAACCTTATTACTGTTCCTAGAAATCGTAAGTGTTATAGTGGAGAGCAAAGAGGCTTTAGAGCTTGTCTGCAGATCAAATAAGAGCCTCGGGGATCATGAAATAGCACAATAAGTATTATAATGAAAATAAGAACCCTTTCAGACATGGAGTCAGTGGCGTCAACAGAACAATTTCCATGTCGTGCACAGTCACTAAGGTTAGTCCCATCACCACGGTAAAATAATTTCATTTTTAGCTTTGTGCTTACTTGAAAGCCATGAAAGCTCAAATACTATGGAACACAACACAAATCTGCTGTGTGAGTGAATTTTTAGTCCATTTTGTCTTCAGTTTGTTGCATTAACACAGTGGTCTTGCACCCACAAACCCTCAGTCACTGCCCTGTGTTTGATTCCCAGTGGATGCATTGCTTTTGTCCCATCCAACAATCTTTGGTTTCCCAGAACATTCCTGGAAAGTAAACATTTCCAGTAAGTAAATCTTCCTATTTTCCCAGATTTGCCATGCATCAAATTTGCTTGGAATTTTGATAAAACTTTAATGTCAGCTTATGAACTATAAATGAATCACTACACAATACTTTGTTAACCATGAGTAGAGCTTATAAATGGTTTATTATCGAATTGTAATTACTTATAAATCATGAACAACAACCTTTACATGTGTTTACTCATGCCCAGTTACACATTTAATATAGTTACTGAATTACAAGCAGTGTACTAATGTTTAACAAACAAATAAATATCGATTTATTTATAGTTTAATTTATAACCAGACATTAAAATAAAGTTACCAATTTTTTTGTGACAGAACTTTTTAAAAATAGTTTTGAGAATGATATTGAAATATAAAAAGTAGAGTCTGCGCCTCTTTCAGGAAATTAACTGAAAAAAATTTTGGAAAAGAGAAAGGAGTTGCGAAGGTTATCCTGAAATAGCCAGAATCTTCTCTGATGTTCTGGAGATGTTTCATACAAGCTGAGGTGGCCCCGCAGAAATAGACCTGAGCTGCCCTGGTTATATATCTTTCTGCACAGAAAAAAACACGCTGAAAAACGTGGGCCTCGATGAAGGAGACCAAAGGGCCGATAAATCATTCAGCGTGTGTGTGTCTCTCTCATAGACTGTACAGCTTGAAGGAAATGAAAACACTCAAAAACACTTTGAATCATTAACAAGGTTTTGTGAGTGGGCACCAGCAATATCAACAACAACAGCAACGATAAAACCTTCTATTTTCTCTTCGCCCCAAACGTAGGACTGTCTCATTACGCAGAATGCGGAAGTGATGGATCACTCAGGGATGTGTGCAGAACCTTGTGCAACAATGGGAGCACGGAACGCTGGGGCAAGAGATTCCAAAGGCCCTCAGGCGCGCGATGGGAGCTGACATGCCCGATTAATCTTCACAGATTTTTATTGTGCACCGCTCACATGCTTAATAAAACAACACAGGCAAAGTTATGCACCTGGGTATGGAGGGAGCAGATTTGCAGTTTCAATCCTATCTCCTTTTCTCTTTTTTTTTTTTAAAAATCGCTCTCTCTTTCTCTCTCTTTTTGCTGGAGGACATTTGTCTCCAGCAGCACTTACAGAAATTTCATTTCTGCGTCAAAGCCAAGAGACGCTGAGATTACGCTGAATTCAAGCTTCCGTGCGCAGTTTTAATGCTTTGTCTCTGAAGCACCTTGCTATGGATTCAGAAAATGTATACAGCAGGGGGCTCTGTCTCTGGTCTTGGAGAGGAGAGGAGTCTTCTGGGGCTTTTTCTGCCTTAAGTTCTGATTAAATGGAGGGATTGCCTGTCCTGCAGCTCTCCGGGTCCGCTTTTCGGATTCGGGGCCTCTGTGTTGGAGGACAAATGATTTATATGGTGTCTTTCCTTCAGGTTCCTACTTCATGTCACATGCTTTATTTTACATGTGTCCGTAATGCTGCTTGATACTGTGTTTTTCAGTTATTCTTTGGTTTTGGTTTTGTTTGAATGTTTTCATGTGTTTTGGTTTTCTTTGTTTCCCCAGTCCATGTGCTTTTGTTTTCATTGCCCTTTTCTGTCTCCTCCTGCATTGTTACCTGTTACCTGATTTCCAGTTTGTTTCACCTGCCTCGTTGTCCACCTGTGTCTCCTTGGCTTGTTAGTCTATGTATTTATACCTTGTCCTGTCTTGTGTTTGTTGCAAGTCGGTCTCAGTTGATTTATTTGCTCTGTTGCGCTACAAGCCTTTTGTACCTGTTCTGTCTGACTGTTTTGACTTCTGTTTGTTTCCCGTTTTTCCCTCTTGGATTGTGATCTCACCTGATTGGCATGTTTGCCTGGTATTGCCATGGTTTGACCTTGTCTTGTACCAAGTCTTCCTGGTTTTGACCTGTGCCTGTTCTTTGACTAAGTTTTTGGTATTCTGGACTTGATTTGGGCTGCAAAAACATTGGTTTATTTAGTCTGTCTACACCATGAGTTCATACTGTGCCCTAAAAACATGTGGGGCAATGGGCCGGCCTTGTACCTCAGATGGGCGCAAGTTGCAGGTTCATTCCCAAAGGGTCCAACAAGTGAACACAACACAAAGGTTAAGGATATATAAGCATGCATCTTCATTCAGCTGAAGGAGCAAGCAGAGTATAACAACAACCTACAGTAATACACGGCAACATCTCTGTCATTCAAGAAAGAACCTGCATGGTTCTTTCCTGCCAACAGCAACCTAAAAATAACACTGAAGCTCTTGTTAGATCTCAACTTGGGGCCGTTTCCTTAGGAGACACAGGACTCACTCAGAAATCCCACAACCCGCCCACCCATCTTGTCGTGAAGGCGGGACCGGTATGGGGGGTCCCGGCGGTAATAAGACGTGTTTATCGCAGATTTCCCGCTGCGTGGCAAGTGCATTGTTGTCTGACACGCACGAGCAGAGGGAGAGTGAACGCTGACATTGATCGTGAGCGAACGCGACAGGTGCCATCGTGACGGGAGACCCAGGCGATGTTTTGACGTTTTTGAATGAAAATGACAAAATATTCACAGCGTTCCGCTTGGCATTCCATTGAAAGTTCATCATTTTCCATTTACTTTTAATAAATCCATCCAGAATATCTGCCTTGAAATATCATAAAAAGTAATGAATTTGAAAGTTGAATGGAGATAAAAAGCATGGATAGTGAATGCATTGTAGAGGTGATTTAGCTAATATTGACAGGAATGTTATTGAAGATTTTTGGTCATGAAGATGTACACTTTTTCCTCTACCTCTAAAACACAGCATAATGTATGAAAACCAGATGGCTGAAGGAAGCTAATAGCTTCATGGAACAGCAGTTCTGCTGTCTGATAACACAACAACAATATGCCAAAGCAATGTCAAACACGAGATGATTTTATTCAACATGTTGTAAGCTTAGTCTGCTACCTCACTTATTTATAAGAACTGTGCACTTCTAACCAGCATTCAAGTATATAAATTAAATGTAAAAATATTCACCTCTGATAGGCTGCCAGAAACCATCATCTGTGTAAATCATCCAATCTCCCGAGGGCACTGGGATCCGTCTCCAGGCAACCTCTCTGGTGATTATAACTATAAAATATTTTTATATTTTTGTCTAGAATCAGAGCTTTTATAATACTCTCAAGTGTTTTGCATTATCCTTCTCTAACATGTGCACTATTCATTAAGGCTTTGGGAGACCTAGCTGATGTCAGCAGTAAGATTGGCTTTTTTTGTTGTTTTTGGTCATAAGATCTATATCATATCATATTAATATTGTATGGACATATGAACAAACTATAAGAAACCTGTTTTGACTTTACATGCAGGGAAGAACACATTTTGTAACCTAATCAAACAAACCTCTTTTGGGTCCACATACTGCAGCAGACTTTAAACCCAACATTTTAAGCTTGGCCTTTAAGATATTTTCTGTTTCTGCACTTCACGATAGGCCTTTCATCCCGGCAGAAACGAGGGCGTTTAACGTACAGCTCGAGGCGCTGTGTCGGGAAACAGAGCTTCCGCTCGGCTGCAGGTGCTCAGGACGGGAGGAGACGTGCTGCGCTTTTTTTTTTTTTTCCGGCGGACAGACCAGCGCCCCTGCAGAGCCACGATTCCCCAGAGTGTTTTACATCACTGCTTTTATGAAAAATGTAAAAGCGAAAATGATTTCATGGGTTATTCTGGGCACGGAGATGACTTAAGACTTGGTGAGGAGCTAACTCCCTCATGTGTGTAACGGTCCCTGACCAGCTGTCGGAGCTGAGGCCCTGCTCCTCGACTCTCCGCCATCAACAAAATACATATTTTAATGACTGCTGGCAGGTCTGACTTTGCATTCAGATGTAAGTGTTGCATTGTGTACTAATCATCATGAATTAAAAATAAATGCTGCGAGTGAACACATGACTGCTGGCGGCTGATGTTTTTGTTTGCGCCTTGCCTCCTTGTTTAAAATGACATTGAAGGCGGATCCCAAGCGGGCAGCAGTCTCTGATTCTAGAGCACAGTGTGAGGTAGTCAAAGATGTTCTACACAAACTGCCAGATTCTGCACTGCAGTGGATCTGCAGTTACTCAGATTAACATAACTTTTTCATAAGTTGTTCATAACTTACGAGGACCCAGTCCAAGATAATATCTACAAAATAAACTACAAAATACTGTTTTCAGTTTCCCCCCCCAGGTAGTTTCAGTCCGAATGTGTGTGTGTTTTTTTTTAAGGGTTTTGTACGAGATTAGAAATTGCTTTTTCAGACTGATAGACATTTTATATCTGATTCAATTTTCTTGTGAATATGACACATGCATACAAACACTGCTTTCTGCTTAAGTGCCATTATGGACAGGCTATGTCAGTGAGTCACAGAGCATGGCACTCTCATTGCAAATGGCAAATGTAAAACACTACTGGTGTCTGTAACAACCCAAAAGGGGGTTTCCTGCTCTCACACAACTCACAGGGGGAGAGATAAAGTGCACGGTCAAAGTGGTTTCAGTGTGCATTCAGTCGGTGTTTTCAGTCTGTGGTCACATGACATTTTCATTGTGTCTTCAGATAGTGGTTTTAGCATGTGGTCAGAATGCGGTTTAGCTGTTTGTTCAGAACTCGTTCAGAACCCTTCGTAAGAACACATTTCCATTGTGAGGTCATAATGCAGTTTTGATCATGTGGTCAAAGTGCTTGGATTGAACAACCAGACTGCATTTTCATCATTAGATGTGGGCAATGCATTCTCACTGCACAGTTAGAATGCGGTTTCAGCATGCAGTCAGAGTGTGTTTTCAGCATGCAGTCAGAGTGTGTTTTCAGCATGCAGTCAGAGTGTGTTTTCAGTGTGCAGTCAGAGTGTGTTTTCAGTGTGCAGTTTCCTCGTACCGCTGCAGAAGGCGCTGTCATCACGGATCGCGTGGTATCCGTCCTGGCAGCTGCACCTGGAGCTCATCTCCAGGTTGACGCAGTCAGAGTTCTCCATACAGCTGTGCCCCTCGGAGCAGAAGTCATGCCCTGAGAAACAGGGAGAGACTAACCCTCAGACACACGCACAAAACCACGACCCATCCCTGCGCTAACATCCCTCAACAACCTCACAGAATGCCTTTCTGTCTTCATAACACACATAAGGTGGCCTTACAGTAAGTCAGCCCAGGTGTGTAATTCATTCAGAAACACAGGGTAAGTGTGCAATGAGTCACATGTTCATTTAACACACGTGTTAAATGAAGTTTAGCTGAGCTAAAGTTCAGACTAAGTTTAGGCTAACTTAAGTTTACAAGTTTAGCCTAGGTAAAGCCTTACAAGGGACAGAAGTTGCAAATTAACAGTAGCTATAACTCTGTATGCAAGGCATCAGCTCCATGTTTCTGACTTCCAAAACCGTTACAACGTTCATTTGCATTGTCCCTGTCTAATAAATGAACAAATAAATAAATAAGAGCAAACTTGTGCAGGAAACAGTTTTGAGCACTTGCTTAACTGATTAAGGATAAAATGCTGAGGCCACACGCATGGGATTCCCATGGAGTTTGAAAGCTCCTGCGCTGGGCTACACTGTCACCTGTTTTAATGACACATACCCCTGCAGACTTTACAGCATCGGTCGTCGAGGGCGATCTGGTCAGCCTCCGGGCAGCTCAGCAGGGGGCAGGGGGTGTAGCTCATCTGCCGCATGGTCTGGTCCTGTTAACAGATTCAGCGTTGCTTGGTAACAGACCAAAACAACGCTGCTTGGTAACTGACCACAAGGAGTGCAGAACACTGGAGTGGATGCTACTTTTATCGCTAGCTCTGTGAACTCCTTTGTCACCTGTCTCTGCTTCTGTTCTATGGATATTTCCTCACGTACTTTGGCTGGAGTACATCTTTATATACACCCTAGACCTGGTGGGAAGGTACCAGCCCTGTCCTGCATCTGTGGAATACCATTCAGAAAGATCCTTCTTTTGACTCTCTTCTGTGTCACTGTGTTTCAGAGACACAGGCTGTACCCAAAATTACCCTGAAAGACACACCACTTAACGCCATCTGTTTAGCTAAACATGACTAGTCTCCATCTGCTCTCTGTAATCTGTATGAAAAAAAGACATAAAAGAAGAGATGGGATGTCCTAAAATGACACTGTGCAGTAATACCAACAGCCAGTAAGAATCATTGGTGAAGGTATTTAAAATCACCGTTAACTTTATTCTGACATGGGGAAAAAAGTACAAAGCGGGAGTTGATGATCAGTGAGTGGTGGTTATCGGGGGGGGAATGGGGGTGTAACCCCTGAATATGAGTTTAGAATATATAATGATGATAAGAGTTCATTCACCCATCTACAGTCATCATTTAAATACAATCTACTTGAAGCGTGATTGGATTATGTTAATTATTAATAATAGTTTAAAGGTCAGAATTACCCAATCACAGCTTCCGACTTCAACTGTTCTAACCGGTAAGGCAGGCAGCTGACTGGTCCTCAAAAGGAGAGTGTGAGTGAATCTTACTGACAGCTTCTATTTATTCTGCCAGTACACAAACCGCAAGGATTTGACTCTACTGCGGCAGAAAACAACAATTACCCATTACAGATGAAGTGGAACTGAAGTGGAATTGAGGTTTCATGAACTCAAAAAAAGGTGGTGCTACTGTGCGGTATTACGGACTCGCCGATTTGAAACCGGCGCTGCGCTTTGCCAGACATTTTTTTACGAGTTCAGATGGCTTACAGATTGACAGCTAAATGAAGCTCCTTCCATTTTGTGTTTCACTGAACCTCGATTTTCTGTCACTACGCTAAATAACATGGGCATAGCCGGAGAACAGCGGCATTTAAAATGAGGCCCACAGAACTGAAACATTTAAGCATTTTAATAATGTCAATGCTGATTGGTCTTCTTCCCTGGGACATGGGCGACAGTCTGTCCAATAAAAAGTAATGATAAACAGAGGTCAGAGAAGCATACTAAGTGTGAAGGCCTTTGCACTTTCAAGCCTTGTTAAGCATTGTGCTTTCTTAAATACAGGACTGAATCAGTATTTAAATGATATTTAATCACAATTCAGTTCTGCATAAGTGCTTAGCGTGAGTCACTGACACGACTGCCTCACATTGAAGTGCGTACTTAGGGAACGGCATCGCGGAAGTGAAAGGGAAAATTGATTTCATTACTGCATACTCACCCTGCATTCAAACTGGAGACAGTTTCCAGCGGAGTCTCGTTCAGCTTTCCTCACGCCATCCACGTACACGCTCCCCCTGAACAGGCAAACACCTGGCAATACGGAAGCGATGGACCAATCAAACGTGTTATTTAGCAGTGTCAGAGTTTCTCATAATTAAAATAATCAAATCCCTCAAAAGTAAAACCTACAGGGAAATTTTCTGAAACTGTAACAGTATAATTGTAACAAAAGTTAGTTTACCAGTTTAACATATTCCATTCACATGCATAGCCACAAGCCTAAGGTCAATAATTACATTGTCATTTATGATAACTGTCAGCTAGTTATTGTAATGACAACATAATAGAAAAGGTAGTTTGCACACTAAATCTATCAAAGAGATTTTGGAAAACATGTTTTGTGATTGGCCCTCATATTTTTGAGGGTGAATTTGATTGGCTGGGTTGATACCCTACTTTGAATAGTCACTTCCAATTGGATTGCTGCTGATAGCAGATTGTGATTAGTGAGAGGTAGTTACTGAGGCTGGGCAGGATTATGCCACAACAGATATGGCAGTTTTAGCCAAGCAAGGGAGGCAGAGCAACTCTTTGTTGTGCAGGAGTGCACAGTTTTCCTGGAAGACCGTGGCTCAAACCTGATTCTGATCTTGTTTGGGAGAGAAAATGCATCCAGAGTAATAATCCCTGATTGGTTCTTATTTGAGTAAGTTCAGTTTTCCTTCCGCCTAGGCCTGATCAGCAGTTTTTCCACTTACTTCCCATGACGTTATTGGCCGGGTTTACCGACCAAGACATTTGCTGAGTCGGCGATGGACTGCTTAAGCACTGAGTCGTGACACCCCCCCTCCAAGGGGACTGCTATTTATCGCCTCCCCCCTCCCTCCCCCACAAAAAGAGAAGTGCTAAATAATTACTTTTGAAATGGCCTGGGTTTTAAACATACAGACAAATAATTTAAGATAATCAGTCAACCTGAACACAGAGGCACTGCCTGCGCTGAGCGGCATGTTGCACTGGGCTGATGTTAAATTAGACCAAAATTAAATTGCATTTCATTTAATTAACTATATACTCTTCAGCGAGCCTCTTGTTTTGCACAGGACTGAATAGAAGAGCCGGAACAACCCTGTAATCTTATGTGAAGAGTTACAGGCATTCATTTTATATATTTATTTTTAATTATCCTCTATTTATAAGTAAGCAATGGCATCTTTCCAACATTTGGTGAAAAACACCAATACAATCACAAACTTTATTTTTATTAAGATTAAGATTAAGATTATTATTATATATTGTTATTTCAGGTGATCATATCTTTCAGAGGTTTAATACACAACTTTAATACAGGTAGTGGTGGCTAATATCTGTTTTGCCATGACAAGGCAAGGGAGCAAAAAAATCCATAATGGGGATGCAGGTATGAGTATGACCAGGTGTTGGGAAGATGGGGGGTGATGGGGGCTCTGGTGGTATTTTTAATAGTTTGAGGGTGGATGGGGTGGGGGGACTCTCACAAAACATGTAAAAACTAAACCTGAGGAAAACACTACTTTCACTGACTCCAGCAAATACGGGATATGGCCCTTATCCCATAAAAACACCAGTACACCTGAAAAGAGCCTGAAATATGGGACTTCCCAGGGAATGAAGGGCATATGGTACCCCTCCATTCAGATATGTTCAGCTGTCTCTCTGCATAACGGTCAGACTGCTGGTTTATAATCTGCCACGGCCAGATGCTATATTTTCAGCAAATCACCATGGCGATTTATATTTCTCTGCATCATCTTAATGAACCAAAATAGGAATAGCTGTAGGATTTGTTTTTGTCTGTTTGACAGAGAACACTGAAGATGATGGAACACAATCCACTGCATTGTTAACTGTACCTCCTCAGTCCTGTGTGCTCGTCTCCTGTCTTTTCTAAATTGGGCCCATATGATTCCATAAGCCTCACTCATGGTGTTGATGGCACACTACATACCTCAACTCTGGCTGGAATGTGCTAAGAACCAATCAGACGGCAGGAAGCCAATCTCAAAAAACGCAAATTTCTTCTCTGGATGCTCATACTACGCAGCCAGTGTAGAAACATGCTGAAGCTGAGAGGGTGGTCTAGCACAGGTAGGCAGGGAGTTTAAATGTCCATTAAACATTTCCCCCTTTTACTTTTAATTGGAAACATTAACAGTGCTTTCCCTGACAGTTTCTGTGACCACGACTCAGCGGCTGCCTGGAGAAAGTCTGTTTATCCCACAGCGCTGTGTTGTGTTGTGTGTCACCCCTTACCCCCCAACAGTGCATATTTACAGAGTCAAACGCAGCTTGACAGATGACCTGCCCAACTAATACCTCAGTCACCTGCTGCCCATTTGTGTTTATGATTATTTTTGTCCCCTGTCAGTTCTGAAGTGCATGTTATTTGTCATTTCAGGTGTGTACACATTTTTAAAACATGATGCGTCCACTGCTGGTGACTAAGATAAACATCCCTACTGGGGTTCAATGAAGTATACTTGTTGCATCTTTTCTACTTGTTGTGTGGTCGTATACTTATTTTATCTTTTCTGTTTGTTGTGTAGTTGTACACTGATTGTATCTTTTGTATTTTTTGTGTAGTTGTGTTGTGTGAGAAGGCAGGGGGAGCTGGGAATGGTGGGGGGGGTTACAATGGTGAGGATGGGGTGGGGGCAGCAGTACTCACTCTGGCATTCCTTACAGCACTGTCCCTTCACATAGCTGGGGGCAGAATCTGGGGGGCATTGAAAAGGAGGGCAGGAGAGGGTCTCGCACTGCACTGTGCCATTCTGGAAAAACCAGACACACACACAGACAGACAGACACAGCAAACAGACAGACACAAGGTTAGAATGGAGATACTGATCACAAATTAGCATTAGCATGCACATTCACATGCACAAAGCAGTTAGCCGTACAGCTAGGTTACGTTCACGTCAACATGCATTACCACTAGTTACAGTGACTCAACTACATTGCCCTATGGTGGGTTCACTGCTCACATAAACAGCTTCTGACAATGCATACTGCATCGTATTGGAATGGGTATAAAATTATAACAATTTTGAGTAAACCATCACCTTAGAAAGGACTCGTGGGAGACAACAGCAGCTCCATCTCTGCACAGGTAGCTTACCTTGCATGTGCAGTTCCTGCAGCCATCTGTCCAAGTCTCATCCTCCCTGTAGACCATCCCTTTATGCTGCAGGTCCGCTCACAATAGCACCTATCCAGACCAACCATCTTCTCCTCTGCCCTGGCCAGCTGCATGTACGTTTCAAAGAACAAAAAACAAAGACCGGTGAAAGGGCTTATTCTGCTTGAAGCACCTGGCCATCTACTCACAGTAAAATGTGAACAATTTTCAGTGTTGATTCAACTCTGATAGAGTTCATTCAGACTTATTCTTCTGATTGTGGGCTGATATGAACTCTGTTAGAGTTAAATTAACACCGAGCATTTAATTGTGTACAGACAGAGTGTGCAGTTTGGGAAAGTCTATATGATAAATGCCAGATTTTGTGTGGCCCTGCAGTCTGTACCCAGTTTACACCGTTAAAAAACAATTTCCATGTTCCGGAAGGTCTTATTTCCAAAATAGGGGAAGCATAAATCATAATTTTATATTCAAGTCGAAAACTGGCTTGCTAAATTTTTACCTTGCTGGATGTTTTGGCCAAGATGTCTTGCAGTTCCATGATCTTCTGGACTAGCCCATGGAAGTCGCTGCAGGTGGGGCAGGCTGAAATTGGGTGCACAAAACACAAATCACAAAAACAGCACTGGGCTACAGTCAGAGTGCCAGACAGAATTATTCTGGTCAAATGAAACCGGCTTACTGCGGTTCAGGTCCGGGCATTGTGAAATATATCCTTGAGGCATAACGAGCAGCTGAACATCCTGCATTATGCCCTGCAGATACAGAGATGAGAAGGAAACTTGTGTCATCTCAAAACATATCTGTATTAAACCCCTTCAAGGCTAACACTGGCACATTAACGCTGATAACTTCAATGATACACGCAGATCCCCATGGCTGCAACTTGTTTTGAGAGCTGCATCTGTTTAAAACTGATTGCCATCTGTCACATCTCTTGTATTAAAATTCCATAAACACGTCAGCATAACATGAATATGAAAACAATGTGACATAGTTCCAGTTGACATATCACTGTTGGTTTGTAGTATAGTGATATGTGTTATCTATAACAGGAACTTTAATCTGAGTATTAATCAGGACAAACAATGTCCAGATAATACCCCTGCCTGGACCACAGGACAAACACCTGCGGGACAAAGAAAACACACTTACCCAAAGTTACACTGTACTCAAGTCAGCGCCAAACTGTAAGAGTGGTGCTGACTCTTAAACCTGGCAGTGTTTTGCATTCCTGCTAGGAAAGAATGACTATGAAGGCACAATGACAGGTGTGTTCCAAACACAGCAGACACACAGGTGAGTCTCAGACCACTTCATAAACACACCTCTGAGGGCTTAAACCAACCATCCTTCAGTCAGCGCTAATTCAGTGAAGAGCAAAACAGGTTTTTTTTTTTTTGCTTCCTTTCTTCTCTTTCTGCAACCTACAGCAAAACTCCATTTGACTACCCACCATGTTTTTTTCTGTGGTTGCTGGTTTGAACTCTTGCAGTA
Source organism: Albula goreensis (assembly GCA_022829145.1). Taxonomy (NCBI): domain Eukaryota; kingdom Metazoa; phylum Chordata; class Actinopteri; order Albuliformes; family Albulidae; genus Albula; species Albula goreensis. The sequence goes on along the minus strand of CM040763.1, from coordinate 2,563,124 downwards.
CCTGAATGCTTCCCAATACTGATGTTGATACATTATGACTTCACTTATCAGGCCAGCCAGACCAGGTTTACGAATAGTCCACACCATTTATGCTGTGTTCTTTGCTGGTGCACCAACAGTCAGTGACTATCTCTTACAAATCATGATCTTGTGTAGGTGGAGCTCCGATCTCAGCCAGCTGAACTTCGGACCTATAAAATATGACTGACAAATCTTTCTGGTAGCAATCAGATTCTAGGAACCACCCCCACAAAGTGATACATTTGGGACTGAGACTGAAAGATAAATAGATGAAGTCTGATGAATGACTGCATAAGTAAGCAATAGAACTGTAAGGATTATTAATTTGATGCCACACAACCCAAAGTACATAGTGTAAGCCTATGTAGTATATTGATCCATCACTAGTTCGCTGACATGGATTTAGATTTAAAAACATACTAACTTCTTGCACAATGACAGTGCTCTTGTATTTAAATGGAGTGTAACATTATAATAATCACGTAATATTCTCTAACTTTAAGCAAGGTGACAATCTAACGTTTGTTAAATATTCACACAATTTCACACTAACTGGCATAGGTTTATTGAGCATTGCTCCATAAACAAAGGGTTAAAAACCATAAATAGTTCATAGTTCATATAGAGACTTAATCTTCTGTGCGATAAATGCCTGTTCAATGTGATAACGTGTGCAATTATGACGTGAAAAGAAAATAAACGACAAGCATGGCAGAAACGTGTCCATAGTTTGTGCATTTGCAGTTTCACTTTGCCAAAGATGAGATGGGACAAAACCGTATTTCATATGAGGTTTATTCAGTCCATTGAGTTTACAATCACAGCATCACAGTTTCATTACATTGAAACCTGAATCTTTTTTTGCATGAAATTTCATACTAAATACAGTAAACAGTCATCAAATTATATTAATGAACTGCCACATACAGTACAGATTTATCAATAATTAGAGGAATTTCATAGGCACTGGATTTCAGAGCAGACGTTACGTTATGTAGCCTCGTCTTTAAAGCCAAGTACCATTGGTTTTAGACTGGTCTAGAACACAACTTAAACTTAAAAATACCTCCTGATTCTACTTCAACAACATTCAGTGAAAAATAATGCTCACACAAAACACAAAACATATGAGGATCAAAGTTTGACCCAGAGATTGTTATTGGTACTGCTCTATGAATTTACCTGAAATTATGAAATTAGCCAAGTCAACTTCTTTGGCTGCAGAAAATAAATGAATAAAAAGACACTTTTTTTATGTTGTTCAATTTAAAAAAAAATCAACAGAAATGTGTAATAATTCAACGAGGTTTCAAGATTTATCACTTTGTGCATAATAAAAAAATATGGGGAGGAATTACTCCAATACAGTACTGTTCTCATCCTGAGTGTATGATATGATGTTGTGTCATGATTTTACCACACTAAGTGTGTGTTCTCTGCACCCCATAACCCCAAACACAGCAGAGATAGCTTTCAGACATTTGGAAGACACTATTGGACCTGAATATCTTTTTGCAATAATATTGGTGGTTTTAAAAAACTATTTCTAGTGTATTTTAGAATTAATAATTTAAATAGACTTCAGGATTCATCTCCTTGTAAATCGCACAGCACTTGTGTACGTCCAGGTTAGAGAAGGGGAAAAGATGGGCAACTGGATTTCAATGGGTGCCTCTTTATTTTCTCTTCATTTTAATCAAACTTTGCTCAATGTAATACTTTGTCCTTGTTGAATGGGTATCTTGGTTATTAAATACTGTTTAATTAGTTCAGCAAGTAGCTAACACTGGCTCTAAAGCTACACTATGTCGCGTTTCCATCTACTGGCAACACTGTTTTACATTTTCAGTTAACGTTTTTAGCTAAATATCTGGTCCCAACTGCCCACCTCGCATGAACCGTTCTCCCTGACGTTCATGTCTCAACATCAAAACAGCGGAATCCCTGCTCCCTAACCCTTATACTACACTGCTGCCCAGTGTTAGCTGTAGCCTAAAAACAACTGATATATTGATACAGAAGTTAAGGTCAGTTAGGAACATCATGTGAGACACATATTTATAAGCGGTTAAACTGTATTTATAAGTAGTCAAAACATACAGAGAATTACAGTTCTGAGGCAAAGAGAATATTTTAAGGCAACACAAGGGAAAGTGATGTAAAGTAAAACTGATGAAACAGTGAACTGCTACGACCAAACACTGTACACAGTGTGCATAAATGGTCTCTTTATCACAGGGACCAGGTTTAATGTGTCAGTAGGGAAAATATACAAAAAAACAACAACAGGGTCAGGACAACTTACAGAATCCAAGCAGGACAATCTTCAAACCACTCACATGGGCCATTTCTTTTCTCTCTCTATTTTGGAGCAGTCTGTATATGCTTTCAGAGATGGACAAAAAATGAAAAGTGCAAAACAAAAAACGCAAACATGCACATGTTCCAAGCACCATAAACTCGATTTTTACACGGAGAGGAGAGGCATTTTTTCACCTCCCAAATCTCCTGCTCCATTTCCAGACCAGGCACACTTCTGGCACACCTCTTAAGGAAGAACATGTGATGCAGAGCCACACTAAATAAGCATGCATGTTTGTGTGCTATATGTTAGCCCCCAGAAACATGCCATCCTATTCCAAAAGAAATCTGGGATGAATTTTAGAGTTTTATATTTCTATGTGGGACAAACCCACTCATCAAACTACAAAGCACATTACCTTTAATCCATCAAAACCACAAATGATTCACATATATGCTTAACTTTTTCATACTCTTTTCTCTAAGTCTTTTTTCCATTTATCCATAGAATGTCACATAATCAAGTAACTGCAGAAGTCACTGGACATGCACTAACCCATCCAACTGATGACTCCAAACAAACAAATTTCATCTTGACCACTAAGGATACACAAAGATGACTAATACTTCATTACACCACAATTTACACAGCCTAGCTAAAACTAAGATACACAAACTTTTCCATGCACACTACGCACATACAAAAACCGTATATGATAAGCTGAGTCAAAACAGGGTGAAAGTGGCTGTCAAATCAATGCTGTAAAAATCTAAAGCATTTTTTTTTTAAAAAAAACATAATTTTTTATGTCAACAGTGGAAGTCTGCAGTGTAACTGTAGCACTGCTAACCAAAGTGTTACTGATGAACTGCAGACCCACACTGATCCTTATGCTCAGGACACTTACAAAAATTCCTCCCATCAGAAATTCAGATCATTCAAATGATGTACCCAGCCCCTAAGACACAAACTGCATAACTGGTCTTTGTACCGAAGGGACAGGGTCTCATAAACATTGTGGCAATTGTGAGGGAACATGTACAAAGCAAACGAAAAACAGGGTCACTGTAAATTCAAAATCCGAGCAGGGAAAAAGGGGTTAACTGCAGGTGCTGAAGGCCAAAGTGGAGCTCAAGCTACACCCATAGGCCAAGCAGTGTTTCTTTTCTCTCCATTTTGGAGCTGATTATGCTTTTAAGTGCAGATATTCCAAGCTCTTTAAACTCTTTTCATGCAAAAGAGAGAGGTGTTTCTTTCTACCATACACCTTCTGTCAAAACTCCGGCACCTCACAAGTCCTCTTCTTCCAGGGAGAGCAACACCTATGTCACCTCATATGACTCAAAATATCTCAAAAAAGTTGTTTATGCCACTGGATAGCTCCCTAACCTATAACACTGAACACATCTCAGTGCTAACTACTTACACTCCAATTTTCTACTTATAAACCCAAATGTGAAAGAACACCAAAAAATATCACAGAAATGCACAACCACAACAATAAAGAAAAACATTCTGCATTCTCTACAGGTATACAGCTACTGACTCAAAGGTAGTTTGCATTCTTCAGTGTCCTCTTTTGAACAATGATACAACATCATCGATAAGCACCAAACATCAAACACTGACAATGACACCATCTAGTCGCTTAACACAGTTGTACAAGAACACCAAACACAGGAGTAAATTATAAATGGGAACACTGCCATTACAGTACATCGTTTTTATTCAGCAGTTTTGACAACATGGCCCCAGGATCATCGCCCTTGGGCTTCTGTTTGCCAAAGGCAGCAGACTGATTGTGTCAGAGAACGTAGGACAATAGCACCATTTCTTCCTTGTGCCACGCTGTCTGCCTGCCAGCATCACAAACACAATCTGAATTCTTTTTGGAGGTTCAAAAAACCTCCCACACAGCCAAAGGTAAAACTGATAAAGCGAGACAGCTACAGTACTGTGAAAAAGTATTCCCCCACTCTATCAAACAGCAGTCCATGGGGGAGCACTATAAAACGGCTGGCTCTAACTTCTAAGACGAGAACACATGGACGCACATATTCCTCTCTTACTTTGACGCAAAAATTCTGAAACACTAAGCACCTTTCTTTTAAAGAGGCTGGCACTGAGGAATGCTTCAATGGCAACCTTACAGTCTCCATCCAATAACGGTAGCTAAAGAGAATAGCTCGTTAGCCCATAAACACTGGGTAAAAGTTCCAGACCAGTACAGGTTCTTTTTGTCATATTCATGTTGTAATGTGTTCCCTGAAAGTACAAGAACCTCCCTGCCAATGACTATTACCGTATTAAATTAGCTCAAATGATATGCTAATTTAATACAGTAATAGTCATTGGCTCAAATGATATGCTAATTCAGTAGCAGTGGTTATAATACTGTCCATGATTGACATAAGAAACATGAGTTTAATCATAACTTTGTACTGACTCAAAAATATCAAACATTCAGGAAGTGTTCGCTTGGAAATTTTAACATTTAAATCAGCTTGTAATTTTTGGCTCTCAACCACAATGTCTCTCAGCCTACAAACAGATATGCTTGTGTGGACATCTTTGTTTGTTTGTATGGATTTGACCTGTCAAGTGAAGAATATTTAATCAAACTCAAGTTTATCTCAAATTATAGACTACACTTATAGCTATGAACTCTGATACACACCTTCCACAGGTTTTTAGTTTACTTTTTTAAATCAAGGAATTGTGGTTTCTGTCAAGCAAACAGCTATTCAACTTTTTTTTCCATTGATACTATATGTCTGTGTAGGAAGCAAAGAAGGTGTGGAAGAAAATAAAATCCATTCTCCTTATTCATACGAATCAGTGCCAACTCCACAACTGACAGGAAACTGCACTCAATTATTCATTCACTATTCCCCTTCTTCATAGAGTCAATCCATCTATGGGCACTTTCTCTCATCTGACTGGAGGAAGTAAATACAGCTGTGGAGAGAAGCACGATGCACTGATACACCGGCGTGTGTATCACACTCTTGGGGATTTTGAACGTATGCACTTGAGGTTAAGCACTTCCCAAGAATGATGCAGAACTCAAAATGCAAATGATTTTACAATCACGCAGGAGGAAGAATTCAGAGAATTCCTGTAGCCCCTCAGTTTATTGCATCCATTTTGTAAGTCGCTGTGGGTAAGAGCATCTGCAAAATGCCTGAACGTCATTCACGAAATGCAGTAAAAAAAAGATCCTGAGCTGCTGGATCCTGACAGGTGCGCCCAGCTGAGGTACTTGAGGGTTGAGGCATTGAGTGCTTTACAGACTGTCCTGTGCTTTATGGTCTATGATCACTTCCGGGTCACGGCAAATGGAAGCTGTGGCCGGGAGTTCCGTAAGGCAGTGGAATTTTGGCTACAGCTGTCACCCAGGCAGTGAAGGCTCCAGTTGCCAGGGTAACCCACATCATATTGCTCGCTATCATCTGGGCTGCTGGAGTGTCCGCTGTTCTCTGGTAGTTTTTGGTCGGAAGACAAGCGTGAAAGGAGGAGGTTGGCTGGCTAGATGTGTGCGGACACACTCTGAATGCCGCATCTCTCACAGAACGTAAAAAAAAATCCTGAGAGGCTGAAGGAGCCAAAATACTCCTAAGAAATCCCAGAACATGACGAAGATACATCTGGTATTTGGCAGGTGATTTCTAAAACCTATTGCTTCTGGTGTATCTTGTAGATAAAAGTGTGAGGTAGAAGTGACAGTTTCATACTTGTTAAAAAATCTATCCAGGCATTACTCCAGAAATATACTGCATGTACATCCTGTATGATCAGAGAGGAGTATTTTTGTCAACAGAGTAAATAGTTTTCAGCTCCTCTTCAAGCTTTCAGCGCTGTTCTCTAACCTGGAGTGCCAGTCCCTAAAACAGTTTCTGTTTGGGATCAGACACAGAGCTACATCACAGGCATCACATTTCCAAATGGTCTTCAGTCCATTCCTCAACTTGGTACACATAACACAGTATCTCCTTCCCTTGGTGGCCTTCAGAGAGTCATCGATGTCCAACCCTTCCGTTATGCAGACGGGAATGCAGGCTTTCTTCTTCTCCACTTTTATGGGCTGGGGCACCTCAGGGGTCAGAGGTCGCGGAGGCTTCTCTTCCACCCCAATGTCCACCAGTTCCAGACACAACTGCTCTCTGAAGTTTTTCTGGGTCATCGGTTTGGTCCTCTGTTTCTCCGCCATCTCCTTATGCAGCAGGAAGGCATTCACCACTGCTATGTCCACAAAATGGTAAAACAGAGTCTTGTACCATTTCTTGGTTTTGTGCGCAACGTTGTAGTACTTAATCAGCGCGTCTGATAAATCCACCCCTCCCATGTACTGGTTGTAGGCTTTCACAGCGGTGGGGACTTGAACAGACTGCATCGTCCATTTGCCGTCCGGAGTCACCAGCCGCCTCTGGGCCTGGTCTCCGGTGTAGACCGTGTGGATGGTCGTGCACATGGACACCTCTCGCGTGTCCTTCCATTTTAGGTAGAGCAGCTCCTTATTCCGAATCCACCTCATTTCCCCTCTGTTAGACTTTCTGGACAGGCAGTTCACCTTGCTGCGCGGAAAGCCCTCTCGGTTGTCCCGGATGGTTCCGCACGCTCCGAACTTCAGCCTGTACAGGTCCTGAAACAGAGCGGTGCTGGTGTAAAAACTGTCCACGTAGAGGTGGTAACCCGTTCCCAGCTGAGCCACGCTGATCAGGTTCATCACAGAACTGTAGCTGAGCCCTTTCCCTGAGTTTAACTCTTTTCTCCCTTGGTAGATCGTGAAGTTGCAGGTGTAGCCATTGTGGGCATCCGCAAGCACAAAAGCTTGTAACCCCATTTGATGGGTTTCGTCTTCATGTGCTGCTTCAGTATGTGCCTGGCCCTTGTTCCGACCATGCGCTCGTCAATAGACAGGTTCTGACGGGGATGATAGAAAGCCTTGCAAGCCAGGATGACCGAATCCAAGAGGGGCCTGAGAGAGAAGAGACGGTCGTAATCCGCCGTTCCCCGCTTGTTCTTGTTCTTGTCATCTTCCTCCGGATCGCTCATGTGCAGGGTCCAGACGATGATCTCGAAACGCTTCCTCGTCATCACGGTTCGGCAGAACGGGATCCCATAGAGCCGGTGAAGGGCCCAATAGTCTTTCAACGTGCTGACCTTCAGGAGTCCCATGAAGATGATGATCCCGAGGAAGTGGTAACACTCCACCACCGTCAACGGTACCCATGGGGACTTCCGCCCCTGCGCCTTCAGTCTCTCTGCGTTCTTGTTGGTGTTCGTGCACAGGGTTTGCACCACCGAGCAGTCAAAGAAGAGCTGGAAGAGCTCCAGGGGTGAATAGCTCTTCGAGGTGTCCAGCTGCACCCCGGGACTTCTTGCTGGGGAGAAGCGAAACGTGTGAGGCTCGACATCGGGATCGGTGGCAGTATTCCACCTGATCTCCTGGGATTCGGAGGATGGAGGTCTCCTTCGCTTGAGGGGAGATTTGTGCTGCTTTGAGGGGCTCGCGGAGGGAGAGAAGGAGAGTCGCTTCCTCTTGACTGGAGTGACTGGCTGCCTTGTGCCAGAGTCCCAATATCCTGGTCGGGGGGACTTTTCAATGTCCACGCTGAGGAAAGAAATGAGAATAAAATTAGCTTATAATGACAAATTCAAAGCGCAAAACTTTCAGTGCATTGTAATTGTCCATAATTAGCATTTAATGACCCAAACATTTTACAACTGATAAAAAAAAAGTATGTTGTAAATGTCTGAAATATATCAGTCAGGCGCATTACAATTATTATTGTTGTTGTTATTATTACAGACACTTTAAACGTTCTCATAAACACTCATGTATATTTCCTTCTTTGCCCTTCATAGTGGTTGTTCACTTTGTTGGTTAAAAAAGCAGTTATGTGAACTGTCTTGTTCAGGAAAAGTATAAAAAAACAAAGACTAGCTTCCCCAGAAGTTGGTGCTAAAGGGAAGTATCGTCAATATGCATGAGTTAAAAGAAAACAGAATGCCTGGGTGTAGTTACTGACTTCTGAATCCTTTAACACACTGAATATTGCACATTCAGCACTGCTGAGAGGCACGTTAAGCTCTCTCTCATGGACAGAATACACTGAAGATCATGTTACGGGGCAGTAATACACTGAGACATGCCTGTAATTACTGACATATGGCACAGATGAATGACAAAGCCCAAGAAAGAACAACAACCGATTAAGGTGGACAGCTAAGGCTATTAAGCAAGTGCAAATGTCTTTTCTCTCAGCAGTTGGGAGAGGAAGATAGTGGTGGTGAATTTATTCATACTGTTACATTTAATGCTGTAAACTGTGGGTGACAAAGTTTTGTGGAATACATGCAGAAAATGTATTAAAATAGACACATATCTTTGCTAAGATGATACCCTGAATTATTAAGACTTATGAACCCACAGACAGAAGCTGTGACTTTATGTTAATTGACAAGATGCTCCTTCAGAAAGCCTAGCCACTCAAACAGTGTACCAACTCTGGGTCAGAATCTTAGCATTCTATGGCTACTAGTGGCCACAGTACCAAAATGACCTGCCTCTTTCCTGAAAGCACAGCCCTTCTTATTAGATACATCAACTGTCAATCTCACACAGACACGCCTGACTAAAGCTACACCGGTCAATGAAACCGTAGCTGAAATATTGAATAATTATTGGTCGGTTTTATTTTCCACTCATTGCAACTGAAAGTTTTTCAGTGTTTTAAGGTATGAATTTTTGTGGATGTGTTTTCTTAAATCTGTTTTTCAAATCTAATTTCCTTATCTTCTATCTCTGAATACGACAGAATATGATAAGGGTTATACAAATGCACATTCCTACAAACGCACTCTGCTGGTTACTGTTTGTAACAGAATGCTTACTGTCCAGCTTAAACTTATCAAATCATTTCATTACTGAATATTAACAAAGATGTTATTAAAAAGTCACTTGCCTTTTTGGCCTTGTCACCAAGCACTACTTATTCAGAAATCAGACATTTTCAGAACTTTCACTTCCGTGCAAAAGGGATCCTTTTGCAAAAATACATTTCAGTACTGAAAGGGTTGTAAACTAATTACCAGATCATAAAATTACCAGTCAAAGTCGTTTTTGAAACAAAGTTCAGCAACTGGAAATGGGCGTGAATGCAATAAACCCTTTTTTAATTATCAGTAACTTTTATCGTACGTAGTAATTTATCTTAGGATAATTTTATTTATTGGACAGGTCCGACAGACACGGTGGCACCTCTGCACATGTGTTCGTCACTTTCAAACTGCATTTTGGCTACAGCTGTGCTTCAGCTCAAAGAAGTGCAGTTACATAACACCAAAAACATTATTTCCCAACGCCACAAGCAGCAACACAATATCAGTATTACATTTTTAATCATCAGCCAGAGAAGTAGTATGACATCTCCACATGCAAGTAACTTTTTAATACTTAATTTCGCTTGCTTCTATCTGCAGTACGCTAGCTCCATTGTGCAGTTAGACTACACGATTATAACGAACCCACACACCTCGGCTGGGGAAATATTTGTAGCAAGAATCTCGTTTCAGATATTTAAGCAATCAAGGAAAATTGTTGAACTTGAGCACTTACCACGAGTAGTATGTCTTGTGCATTACAGAAACTGCAACGCTAAATAGTCATCTTAAATAATGACAAGCTTTGCATGTTTACAGATGTGCATCTTGTTTGTCTTTGCATAAAATGGCATTCCCAACGGCTATCAGTCGGAGGAGGAGCGCAGCTAGCATTCATTAAGTTGCTCCAATGACCCGATGCACTGTTTGTGTACCTGCATTGTGGTATTTAAGAGCGCTCACAGATTATAGCAATAGTGGCCCTGACTGCAAAAAACATAAAGTATAAATACATTGACGCTAATATAAAAACAACCAATTATGTCAGATTAAAATCTGTACTCACAGGTCCAGCTGGGGGTCAAGTCCATCCTCACGCGCCGCTTGAACAACAGAATCGTCGCCGCTGGAATCAGAGGGACGAGTCTCTGGACCACTCTCGCTTTCGTCCGACTCAAAATATTTGACTTTTTTCTTTTTTCTGTTAGACTTCCTAGTACACTTTTCCATATTTTCGGAGGAAAAGGAGAAAAAAGGAAAAACTCAAAAACGAGTGTGCAGTGTCTTTTCGACGCTTGCTTCATGAACAATTTCTTCTCTCTCCTCTCTCCATTGTGAGGGAGCTTGGTAGCCTGGGTAGATGTACAAGTAGACGCGCAAGACTACATAATGGGTCGCCCCTGTAGTCTTTGAAGAAGCCCCTCGACTCTCCACTGCCATCTACCGCTTAGGAGGCGAGCTAAGACGGTCCAGTTGTGGACATCCTCGGGAAGTGGTCCTCAGCCTCGATCCTGGGTACCTATTGTGTATGCTGGTTTTCTTTCCAGCCGTAACTGCTATCCCAGAATTCCAACTAAATGTTATCTTTCTTAACGGCTTCTCACGTCTGGAGCAATTATCAACCATCATAATCCACATTTTATTCAAAATACATATACATGCCATGAAGAGTAAATGTCTCATAACGGAACCAATAGGCTTACTAATTTCTCACTCTTTTGAGGTACAACTTTGCCCATAGGCTCACATTCGTAGTTTCAGGGATGTAGGCTAAAGGCAGTAAAAAAAAAGGCATAAAAACGAGAGAATATTGGTAACAAAATTACCAACATAGAAGTAATTTTGTTACATATTGGTTAATTTACGCAATGTTCACATTTCGTATATTATTCAGCTCCCATATCTTCCATTACCTTCAAAATGCGTCACAGTGGTTTTTTAGTTTATACAGTCATCAGTCTCAGAATGTATATTCAATTAAATCGGCCCATGTTTGCGTAGCAGGTTATGAGGGACTCTTCATGAGCCATCGCGAGCAGTAAGCTCCATGCAATTTCATTATGATTGGATATATTTTATTATGACTTTTTCCTGTTACTCGTCAGTGCAGCCAACCTTAAAACTCTTAAATTTAGATTTGCAGTGTCACATTGGCAAGCAAAAAAAATATAAAATAATAATAATAAAATACTGAGAAAATTAGCTTCAGGACATTTATTCAGTCCAGCCAAGCTTATTTTAACAGCACAACGTACATTCTGCAAACCATGGGGACCATTACAATTAAGCTAAATGAGGGCATTTCAGAGTTGTAGTATCACAGTTTTGGCAGTGTAGCTTGGTGTTACTTCTACTGTTCGATGTCTGGCTTCTTCATCTCTGCCAGGAATGGTTGTTTCAGTCAATCCATGTGTCAAATGACTTGTGACAATAATACCCATCTTCTCAAATCATAAGATTAAGTTCAAGTTCAAATGACATAGTTTACTGGCAACTGCTTTGATTTTATTTCGGTTTTATTCAGTTGTTCTCCTAATTCCCTCCATTAACACTTTCTCTCAGCTGACTGGATGATGTAAGCACAGCTGCAGAGAGCGGCAGGAAGGGGCTGATTCAATGGCGTGTGAATCAGATCCATGGTCCTTTTGAACACATGCACTTGAGGTTAATCCATTTAAATGGATGACGTGGAATTCAAAACCAAGAACGTTATTTTTAAACATGCAGGGGAAACGCGTGCAAAGACCTTCAATAAAAGCAAAAATTACGCTGATTTCTTGGCTTCTGTGAAATGCATCTTGTTGAGGGGTCTGAGTCTTGAGTGCCATTAAATCAGTCGTGTGCCTTATGGTCTAAGGTCACTTCCAGGCCACGTCAATGCAAACTGTGGCCAAGAGATCCTAAAGGTGATTCATTATTAGCGTAAAACTGTGGCCAAACTGTGCTCTGTCACCTTGGTAACCCAATCCTTGATGCTCGCCATGAACTGGGCTTACAGGGAGTCCAAAGCCTACCTGCACTCCCATTCTCAGGTGGAAAATGGGAATCCCACCAGTGCCATTTACACTTGGGCCAGCCATCTTATAGTGAACTTTCTTATGACCAGAATCATAGTAAAAGGGTGAAATACCCTAACAGCAGTGAGTTACACACTTTAAGTCCTACCTTGAAGAAGCCATGAGCATTGTTCCTTTGTCCGAGCCACACAGTCGTATCTCTTGGTATATCCATGACGGGCGTATCCACCACTCTTTCATAAATTCTAAAAAAGAAAAAGTAAGAAAATGGTAAAAAGGTAACCCATTCAAGTCTGGACACACCCTCTGGCTCACTGGCTCAGCAATATCTCCTGACCTCTTTGGGAAAGTTAATCAAAGGCCAGCAGGTTTAAAAATTACAAAACAAAATAAACCTAGTGCTTTACATAATATTCCTGCAACAAATGTGACACTGAGAAATTCATTCTTGCGGACAGGCTCAGAAAATACTACTTCCATTCCATGCTCCAGCTCAAATGGAAGATAGTGAAAAATTCTGAAAGCTGAATGTCCCTGCACATTCCTCCGACCTGTAGGGGGCAGCATACCATACCTGTTGCAGTCCACATGCAGGAGGACGTGTGAGGCGCTCAAAGCGATAGAGACTTTGTGCCACTGGTCGTCCGCTAGCGTATATGGGAAGACTTCGCTGTGCTGTTGCTGGTTGCGGGTGCGGTAATGTAGTCTAATTTCATTTCGCTGGCCACTGCTCTCCAACTCCAAAAATCTGGAGTGAGGGGGATAACAAGACAGGGTTAGGGAATGGGTGACAACATTTTATGATGGCCAGGGGAATGGAAGTTTAACACTGAGGTTGCAAGTCTCTGAAACCTGTTTCCATTTCCCAGGTGGGGCACTGTGTTTGTGGATTTCTACCCTTGAACAAGGTACTCTGGTAAAAATCCAGCAATATAACTGAACTGTGTTGAGTGTAATTATGTTAAATGCTTAAATGGAATTTAATGTAGCATGCAGCAGTACCACTGCAGTTGGAGAGGCTAAAACACATCTCAACAACAGCCATAGAACAACTGCCATAGAGTTATTATGTCCCAGTAGTTCAACTCAGTTGTGTTTTTAGGGGTAAAACGATCAATTTCCAATATATCCCACTTTGGCTGAAAAAAAAAAATCATCATTTTTTTAATTCTCACAACAGTAAAATATTGCCTCTGCACCACATTACCCAGTTTACATATTTGGGACTGCACCAACAAGATACAGAGCCAGACACAAAACATTATGGAATCAATGCACAGACATTCCAAGGAGGGAATTATTATCTACAGAAAAGCATGTCACTGTGAGCCAAAGGAGTGCTAAATTTAGAATTTTAATGTGGTACTTTTAATTCAGTCTTAAACTTTTAATAAGGGTACCTTCCAGCTGTATACCTCTATATAAGCCATTAGCATTAAAATGCTATGAAAATACTGACATAATGATGTACACCTGCCAAATGAGTTATACCATACTTTGCATAATCAAGGAAAAACTTACTTCAGATTTCCTATAAAATGTGGCACTGCAGCTACTTCCTATTTGTGTTGCATATCTCTCTGCAATATTATTTAGGTTCTGGCTTTTGTAATGTGAATACCTTCACTGGATACTTCCTTGAACATGTAACCTATGGGCATTTCTGTCCATTGCTTTCTGCTTTGTGTGCCAGTAAGTGTGACAACAGAGTGTTTCTGAAAGTGAGTATTAGCAAAATGAGGGATTTTTTAACACAATGCTGTCAATAAATACCGTATTAAATACATATTACAATAACATAAACAAAGTTGTGAAACATATAAGCAACCCGATTGAGAGGCTTTCACAGCATGTTGTGGCAAATAAACAAGAACAAAGAGTTGTTGAGGCTTTGTGATTCTATGGAAGCCTGCGGGGTCCATGTGTTCAAACGCACAGCAAGGGACCACATAAGAGCAAACTTCACAGTCAAGTGCGTTGAACACAAACTTAAAAATAAATGCTGAAGAGAAAAAAATACTCAATCAAAGCTCTGATGCAGTAAATTTATCTATAAACCTACATCTAATGAGGTGCATTTTCTTCCAGTGAAGTGGATTCTGGCAAAGCAAAGCCCACAAAAAGAAAGTCGTTTCACAAAGCTCAATTACAATGCTGCTCCGCACAGTGCCAACGGACTGAGTCAGCTCACCGGCTGAAGAAAAGCAATTAACATTTCTGCAGGTCTTTCCACTCAACTGACTCACTCTACGCACATCAATCAGTCTGCTACTTAGCTCTCTCATGGATATTACAATGTCAACACCGTCGGACCGTACCGTGCACCTGCCAGATGACTGAGGACACTTTCAGTCCTTAATCTTTTCACTGTTATTTTTTTCATCCACAATTACATTTTTCTCTACATTGTATCACAGTCTCACCTCTGAGAAGAAAACTGCTACGCTCCATTTTATGATTTATTTAAATTGCAAGGAAAAGGTAAATGTGCGCTCTGTCAATCCACCTGGAACAAAAGAGCAAACCCCCACACAGAGACCAGAAGAGAATGTAAATAACCCCCACATTGACATGGCAACTTCTCTCCAAATACCTTTATGTGGAGAATGATTGATGCTCTTCCATAACTGTCAGTCATTTCTGTGAATTAAAGCATTTGTGCTTGTGTTGATATGGGATTTATTTACATTTTATTCCTGTGATTTATCAAATAAAAAATGGGGTCACTGTGCAGTCCCGGCTCCCATTCTGCAGCAACTTTTTATTCAGGTGTGATATTCATTCACTGACTTTGGCACATTTAAAAGACTATAAAAAACAGACATTATCCTTTTAGCCATGTTCTACAGACTCCACGGTGTACAGAATCTAAAACAGCTTTACTTCTTGGGAAGAATCAGCACCACAAAAAAATTCTTCCAGAGAGAAAGTCCTGAATCTGGCAAAAATAAAAAACCTCTATGATGGCCACCTTTAAGCAGCTGAAAACCGACTTGTTTTGTAATTTCAGTTCTTCTGTGACTATTGACAGTCCATGAAAAGTTCAGGTGAATCTGTACAAGGTTTTGAGGCAAAGAGGATTCTGTCATTTTGCAGTTTGTAGAACATGCAGTCAGCCGTTGATAAGGTTGCCTCTGGAATGGCAACAGTATGATTGGGCCAATGAGTCCTGACATCACAGTGATGTCACACTGCCTTTTCTGAGGCCTCCAATAGGAAGCGTGGAGGAAGCCTAAAATCTGTACATGTGCATTAGAGTATACAGCATATGTATTACCATGATAGAGAAAAATTGTTTGGAATTTGATGAACTTCAAAAGAAACTTTTTTCCTTTCTGCAAGCAATGCAATGGCTGGCCATGTCACCAATAACTCTGGGAAGGGGGAGAAGCATCAGGCCTAACAGGCTTTGCAGAGGCAGGGCGGCCGATAGGCTCAAATCTTCATTAGGAGTGTATGTGATTCAGTAGGTCCACAGCCTGAGTAATAATGAGAGATCAGCAGAGGGTTTTTTATCCTCCTGAGTTATGCGCGGTTCTAACTCTGGGACTGTGGTCCAGCATCAAAAAGATTAATGTCATCAACGTTCTTAATGATTCCAGGGCAGATACGGATCCAAAATGGGTCCTGGCAAGGCTCTTAGAAAGATCCTGGGAATTCATCACAGTTATTGCAGTCGAAATGCGCTGGCAGTCCTCATAAAGATGATGTTGTGTTCATAAAACATCAGTGCTGCAGGGCAATGTACTGAAAACCCACTGAATTCTTTGTTTGCATATCAAAATAGCAGAAGAAAACTTCAAAATGGCCTGTACAAAGGTATGAGAGGGAATGGCCATTTTGAAGTTTTCCTCTGATTTTGCATATCTGTTTTGATATTCTCAGCTCTGCCAGGGGACTGCGCAGTTTCAACTGGGGGACTCTCGAGTGACTGCACAGCTGAACTGGTGGACTGCAGAGTGACTGCGCAGTTTCAACCTGGTGGTCTGCAGAGTGTCTGCACAGTTCAGCTGGTGGGCAGCAGAGCGTCTGCGCAGTTTCAGCTGGGGGACTCCACTGTTCAGCTGCAGGGCTGCACAGTGAAAAGCAGTGGCAGGACCCAAGTACCATGCCGTGAGAACGAAGCAGTATAAAGATGGGTTAAATAAGGGTGAATCAGACCCCAACGCTGAGGCAGTGTCTGGTTTGGGGCAGAAAGTGCCTTGAGGGTTTTGAGTAATGTCAGTGATGTAAATCTGAGGTGAAAATCAAGACAGGAGGCAGGAAATCAGCAAGAATGAAATCATCACATTAAAAATCATCTCTTCTCATAAGGAAAGAATTCTGATCTACTTACTGGGTATTAGAAAGAGGAGGAAAAAACATTTTAAATAATGTTTATGACTGATGGAATACCCAAAACTGTAATCCTTGAACAAAAACACTACAGCGTACAGTGTCTGGGTCTCCTTTGATAACCTGAATGCAAAAATATGCAAAGATAATTAAGTTTGTCTTTGAGTGTGAAAGCTACACCTATGCTTGGAGAGCAAACTTCTCAAGCTCTATATGTGGAAAGCTCTCTGCTCAATTGTTTCCACTCTTTGGCCTCGGGTGCAGATGAACAGAAATACCTTTTACTGAGTCTTTGCTCATCAAGTTTTTAAAAGTGCAACACTAATAAAGTTTTTTCTTATCTTTTTTTCCACAGAAACTCTGAAAAGTGTCAAACCCTCTGCACTATATGAATGTAAGCCTGATAGGTGAGTATGCTGTCATTCCAAAGGTTCAGTACTTTCTTTAGGGGCACAATGACAGTGCCCTACCTAAGAATCGAACTTGCAACCTCTGAGCTATAAACCCAGTTTCTTATACTTTTCACCAGCAATGTTTAGTTTAACAAAGCCCCCCCATGCTCATGTACCTGTGCTCTGTGCTGTGGATGGACAGGATGACTCCGGAGTTGAGCCGTTCCTGCTTCAGCATCACCAGGAGCGTGAATTCACTCCTGTTCCTCAGCTTTCGCAGCATTCTTTCAGCCGCACCGTCGGAGGCCTTGACATACCTCTCTGTCTCTGTGCGAGAAAAGGAGAGAGAGAGAGAGAGAGAGAGAGAGAGAGAGAGAGAGAGAGAGAGAGAGATCCCAGTCACTTCAAAATTCAATCCAGTTCAATTCTGCACAGTTGTGTTTATTGGCATAGCAAAGATTCAGTCCCAATGCCAGAGAATATGCTTGCATAACAAATGATAGACAAACATCCCTCTCTGTGTCTGTGGAGGAGGAGAGCAATCTGAAGAGCTGGAGCTTTTGCTCGTTATACAAAGCTCTTTTTGCAACCAAACCAGTGGGCCTGAACCCCGAACCTGTGGAGCTGCTGGGTCTGTTGGTTTTTGTCCTCACATTATGTCCTCAACTTATGTAACCAGTTCAGGTTATCCTGCCCAAGAAACTATGTATGCTGAGTTACTTGGTCAACTAAAGCAGTTGAATTCATGTTTAATTGCAGAGGAACAACAGAAAAACAAACAGATGCTGTAGCTCACGAAACTCAGAATCCAAACTCAAGATTTATGAAATCTTTTATATGTGGGTGTTTTGAAAGTATTATTTGAAGTTCATCACTATTGAGCCTTTATGTGAGGAGAGTTGGACTGGATGGTCTGTTCAGCGCCTCGTCTTCACCTGCCAGAATTGAGCTGTGCTGTTGCCAAGCCGGCTGAAAGAGAGCATCTCCATCGTCAACAGACACTGTTCGGACCTGGCTGGCTCAAACTCAGTGATATTATGGTCTTTGTCAGTAGAGCCGGTCTCAAACTGGCAAGCCCTTGCTTGAGCCAAATTTCAATGCCCTGCCATAACCTGAGCAATGCTGGTAGTGATGTGGCACACGTTTTGAAAATTCACATAAATGAATATAGCACATAAATGAAATAGCATTTATATATGTAAGCATAGATCTGCTGAAATGCATTACCTTTAGATGGGTAACAGTACAAACCTGATTTATAATTTAAAAAGGAGGCAGCAGCTTGCACGGTGTGCAGCTGACCCAACTCAAGTGCAAAATATCCATCCCTTTGATCTCCATGCAACAGATCACTCCAAATGCAGAACTTTTTCCACACAGTAATTCTGTTTGTAATGTAGACTCAGTATGAACCATACTCAGCCAAAACCCACTCAGATGCTCAACTGCAGCCTGCCTGAACATAGCCAAGAGATACATCCAGCATTTCACAGCCTCTTCCAACCACACACTCACATCAGTTAGTACCACACAGTAAATTTAGTTACAATTCCTTTAGGCATGTGATGCGCAAATTCCTCAGTAGTGTGATATGAAAACTGGAGTGAGGCAGTACGACATCATCATAAATTGACACAGATGGGAGAGAATACCAAGGGCCATGGTGCCAGAAAACAAGATAAACCTGTATACAGATGAGACTCAGAAACTATTTATGTGGATGTGTTAACTTGGAAGTGCTGTGCATGCTGGTATTTCTCCAAAACCTAGGCCTTTAGCAGATGCTCTCTGTTACACAGGTTTCATTATCACTTCCATGTACACAGCTGGAGATTCCACTGGAGCTATTCAGGTTTTATTTCTCGCCCAAGAGCACAACAACTGCATCCCGCCTAGGAGTCAGCCCTGCCATCTTTCATTGGCTGAAACCTCTGGGGATATCCTCTCAACATGCAGGTTCATATGTAGGCCAACAAAAGCCAGGATCGCTTTTGTTCCACAAAAGGCCTGTGTGCGGACCTGGATGAAACCGACCTGTTCAGAGTTTCCAGGGATATGTTACAGATATCCGAACAGGTCAGTGAATCCTAACGTGATTAATTCAGCAGAGTAATGATCGGCATTTCACCCGTTTGTTTTCCCATCTACCTGTTTACAGCACCATGAAGGTTTTGGATGTGGGGTAAAAAAACAGGACGAGAGGGGAAATTAGAATGAGAGGTTTCAGATCTCTGCGTTTTTCTTTTGTTCTCTAACCAGCACTCTGCTCAGAACCCCCCGCGCCCCCCCACCAATTTAGACATCTGTGGTACTTTAATGGAACAATCAATAAATGATGAAGTATCTCAGAAACCATCACATCAAAGCATTCATTTTCAGCCATGACACACAGGCAATATGGCGTGACACAGTTTCGCAGTCGGGTGCGCCCCGGTTCAGCTAGAACTGTGGTTTTTCCCCTCCTCGCACAAAAATTTCAGCTCCAGCTGGTGGGAATGGTCAATTAACGCCACGGGAACCACCTTTTCCCTCTTTCGCCACAAATAAAGATGAACAGAGATGGCCATATGTGGAATTATTCAGCGGGGGCTTGTGATGAAATGATGTAAGACTGCAGCTTGTTGTTGAAAAAGAAAGATGTACTGTATTACACAAACCAGGGTGACTCTGGACAGGAAATGGATAGCCCTTTTTTTTGTCTGCCTATTCTACTCTCTCCATAGTGATGATGATGATGATGATGATGGACGAAAAAACTTTTTGAAGCATACCTTTCAGGAGGACACACACAGCAAAATGTCCAGTGTTCATTTAACACTGACAGTGTACATATTACTCCAGTTGTTCTCACATTTACACTGTTAGTGTTAAATTAACACCAGACATTTTGCTGTGCACTGGGTGTGGAAGGGTAAAGGGGCAGGGTTCCAAGCTCACAGGACCACAGCCCACCCCCCCCTTCAGCCCTACCTGTGCCCATGCCTGAGGCTCCAAACAACTCAGGTGAGCCTGAAGCAGCGCGCTCCCAGAGGACACCTGTTTCCTGTCAAAGCAGGCTCTCTGTCCGGCTCTGGCCGCTCATGGCAGATGTATGGGCAGGCCTCGCACACCACCGGCGTACACCCTCTGTCCGGCCGGTACCATCAAGCCAGCCACCATGATGATGAATGATTTAAGAACACTGGGACGGCAGGTATGCCCTCTGCTGAGTTATGGATAAACCGAGCACGCTCAGACAGCGCTGGGTGCACTTCCAACAGAAATGACCACTCAAATGACCATGTGGTTCTAAGCCACCAAACATTAGAGTTAAACTTCTGTTCCTTCCAGTCTCAAGAATCTTGATACTATTTTGCTAGTTCCACACACAGAGAAATCACCAGAATGGGCCGAGGACTCAAACCTGCAACCTTAACAGCCCAGTTTCCCTATATACACTTAAAGAATAACACAATTATGAAATTCACCAAGAAACAAAATAGGGCAAGCATAAAAAGACATACATCATAAATCCACAGAGATGGGTTTATTTAGGGGCATAGCACCTGGGAGGGGGTGTACTAAGTATACAGGGATACAGGGCCCAAGGGTTTGAAGGGGCGCACGAAAATCTGGGTTTTTTTTTTTTTTTATAAAGAGTTGAGGGGCCCTCAGAGCCTGAGCCCAGAATTTCTAGCTACGCCCCTGGGTATATTATATCAATTGCTAAATGAGTATCATCCACAAATATCAGTAGCACATAGCACACTTTCAGGGCACCCCACAGTGCTGGAAAGCAGAACGAGCGTGAAGGCCTGCTGCGTTCTCCTGGCACCCTAAGCCCCGGCAGGAGATCAGACAGGCCGCTGGGTGACCCCCATGGTGCGAGAGAGCCCCACTGCACCCCCAAGCTGTGGGGAGGCTTTTATCTCCTCTGCACCCCTCAGCCGGACTGCAGGGGGCCACAGGAAAAGGGCCTGCTGAACCGACCAATCGGCAGGCAGGAGGGGACACATCAAAACACGGAGGGAGAATCCTTGGGAAAAGCTGAACAGAACACAGATTTGCACTCACCTTCTGTGTCAACAGGACTCTGGGTTTACATGCACGGACACTGATCTGTAGTCAGAGTTTGTATATACAGCAGTCACTGATGTAAGCAGATCACAGCGGGCCTAGGTTCAAGAGTCGCTAAGCATGACACCATAGGCAATATGTGACCGCTCTCTCAAGGTCAGTGAGGCACACAGCAGAGGCTGGCTGCCTTGTGTCCCAGGTGTGTTGCTGCTCTTTAGGAGAGTTTTGCTGGGTGGGGCGGTTTACATTTACAATCAGGGTGGGAAAAAATGTTATGTTAAAAAACAAACAGACCATTGAAACATTCAATCCTCAAACTCCTTGTAAAAAACAACAGACAGCCACTTTTGTAGACCTGGAGCCAATTCATAATCAGCTGCACCTGGGATTCAATTAACCAATCACAGCTGTTTAAGCCCATTCCATTAAGATTGTTGCCAACAGACAATCACATGGAACCACATTCTTTTTAATTGAAACAAAGTGTTCATTTTCTGGGAGGGGCCAATCCTTCTCTCTTCTTCTATCACCTACGGTTCCATCACAGCTAATGCCATGCTGTAAAATTACATAAAGAGTACTCCATTTCAGCTCTGACACTGACAGCTTTAAATTGTCCCAGGTCTTTGCATCACCTTTTTACATGACACATCTGTAAATTGCTTTGGTGAAGCGTCTGTCAAATGCCTAAAGTACTGCATATTGACCCATGCACTCATTTCAAATGCATCACATTGTGGAGAGCACATTTTACATGGGCTACAAAAATACAAACAAAACGAAACCCACGCAGCTCCGACACTGGCCAAGACCAAAGGTCACAACTGGTCACCTGTCAGAACAAAATCACTTATTGCTGCGGTTCACCTCAGGTGAGGGTACCTACACTGTGTCTGGCAAATGAGCTACCTGTCGGCCAGATGTTACCCATCCTGGTGCTCCCTTGGGGTCTGTGAGGAGGCACTGCTGTTCCTCTTATTTGTGCCTGTAATTAAGGCCATAATGCTCCCGCTGCTCTATCTGCATTCAGAAACAGCAGAACGGTTGTAAAAACAGCATGACATGGCCAGACGCAATAACAGAACGAGAGAAGCAGAGGAACTACTTATTTTAAAGTAAGGTGTCATCCATATGTAAGCATCATGGATGAACACAGTGCACAGAAATAGCTTAGCGCTATTAGTAGCCATAAATATATGATACATTCATTGATTTTAATAAGAGCTGATGATTAAGAATAATAGATTATTCATGTAATTCTTGGAATAATGAGAAATAACTTGTAACTTTTTAAAAAACTTTTTTGCAAAGTGAGAGAGTAAAGGAAATATCTTTATATGTTCTTATGGCTCTCAGGTACGCCACAGCTAAAATACAGCTTCCCTGCTTCCTGATTGCTCAGCTTTTAGTGTGAAATGTGACACTCCTACTGTAAGCTGTGGACGCAACCTGCCCTTAACCGTGCCCACCTCCAGCACAGAGCTGTTTACTGGAACTAACAGTATCTGCCACCAAGGCCATCCCCCACAGCTGTAGGTGTGCAATTCTGCAGAGTTCAACCCCCCCCCAATGAATACATGTTTAAATACCCTCCAGACAATAATTAAATGTCTGATTCCAGACCCTGATATTCAGAACAAATTTTTTTGCACATTTTACTTAGTAATACGTTTCACTGAAAATGTTTACAGGAATCTGCAGGAGACTTTTCATTAAATTTGTCATTTAGTTTAGTTTCCTGCATTTGGTGGAAACTCTTAACTACTTAAGCAATTTATACAGCTGTACGTGCAATCCATTTGCACAGCCGGGTATTTTGTTGGAGAAATTCAGCTTAAGTACCTTGCTCAAGGGCACAATAACTCTGCACCAACTGGGAATTGAACCTGCAACCTCTGAGTTATAAACCCTATTCTTGTATTATTCTATATAGCCAACTACAGACGTAGATTATTAAAAAATATATATTGCACCCTGTTGTGATGCATACACATTTATATTCAGGCATTTAGAAGACGCTCCTATCCAGGGAAACATTTCTGCACACTGTTCATTTATACAACTGGATATTTACTGAGGGGGGTGGAATAACCCCCCCCACAAATCCACCCAAACCTCTGACTTGGAAGCCCAGTTCCCTGACCAGTGCACTACACCACCACTCCCCGAGTGTGTGAGATGCCTAATTTCCAGCTGGCAAATTGGATAGGAGAATGTTGCACGTTCTCACAGTGGACTGAGCTGAGGTGACAGTCGCAGGCAGGAGAGCTCAGATCTTCACCAGCAATCCCACACAACATTAAACAGCAGTTAAAGTCGTCCGCTGCCGCACAATCTCCAGCGTCCGATGATTACATAGCAACAGGACTGCTGCGCTCATACCCGGCTGTGTCTGCTCTGTTGTACCACGCTCACACTGTTTAATGGAGATGGATATTATTGTGCTATGGGCTTCTTCACACCACCCCCCCCACACACACACACACACACACACACAGCCCCATCTTGCTCTGTTCCTACGGCAACACCCAGGCACATCACCTGCAGCGGGCGGAGCTCCGATCCGCTCGGAGGGCCCAGCAGCTCGTTAAAACCCAAGGACACCGACACAACAGCACAGCCCAGGGTGCCCTTTTCTATCTGCGAAGACTGCGAGAGAGAACGGGAAGTTGGAAACTCGCTGTAAAACAACCTTCATATAATAATTCTGACAGAATCCGGTAACTCGGTAACAGCAGATTCCTGAGGCAGAGTTACTTTTTTTCACACTTTTTCAGAAACTCCAGGCTGAGCCACCCGCCCCAATTAGAGGAGGCCGATGTGGCCAGGAGCGCTCCGGTTTCATCATGGCTGGGCCCCCACCAGCCGCCTTTTCACTGCCTCTCAGCAAGACTCAAACGGGCCTGCTGGGGGATTCTGCCAAACACTGACTCTGTTCAGTGTGCTCTTGCTCTCACTCTCACTCGCTCAGTGTGCTCTCCCTCTCACTCCTCTCAGTGTGCTCTCTCTCACTCCAGTGCTCTCCTCTCACTCTCAGTGTGCTCTCTCACTCTCACCGCTCAGTGTGCTCTCTCCCTCTCACTCCTCTCAGTGTGCTCTCTCACTCTCACTCCTCTCAGTGTGCTCTCCCTCTCACTCACTGCGCTCAGTGTGCTCTCTCCCTCTCACTCTTCTCAGTGTCATCATCTCACTCTCACTCTGCTCAGTGTGCTCTCTCACTCTCAGTCCTCTCCGTGTGCTCTCCCTCTCACTGCGCTCAGTGTGCTCTCCCTCTCACTGCGCTCAGTGTGCTCTCCCTCTCACTCATCTCAGTGTGCTCTCCCTCTCACTCCTCTCAGTGTGCTCTCTCACTCCAATCAGTGTGCTCTCTCACTCCGTTCACTCCCTTTTCTTCAGTGTGATCTCTCTCACTCTAACTGCTCTCTCCATCCCACTCTTCTCAGTGTCCCATCTCACTCTCACTCTGCTCAGTGTGCTCTCTCACTCTCACTCTGTTAAGTGTGCTCTCTCCCTCTCACTCTCACTCTGCTCAGTGTGCTCTCTCACTCTCACTCTGTTAAGTGTGCTCTCTCCCTCTCACTCTCACTCTGCTCAGTGTGCTCTCTCCCTCTCACTGTCACTCCATTCAGTGTCCTCTCTCCCTCTTACTATCTGTCCCAAGATCCGCCCCCACATCTCTCTCCTTTTCTCTCCCACTCCTTCTCTACCCCCTCTTTTCTTACCACTCTTCCTCCCTCCATTTCTCCCTCTCTTTCTCTCTTTCCACCTCTCCTTCTTTTTCTCCCTCTCTCTCTCCTGCTCTCCTTTCCTCATCTCTCCCTCTCTTTCTTCCTCCCTCTATCTCTACCACTCTCTTTTTTCCTCTCTCCCTCTCTATCTTTCTCTCTCCTTCCCACCATCTCTCTCTCCATGTCCCCCTCTCTTCCTCTCTCTCCTTCTTTTGCTCCCCTCTCTCTCTCTCCCCACACGCAGATTTCCCAGGAGGCCGTGCACCATGAGGACAGCCTGTAGCTCGCCCAGCCCTCTCCCAGGCCACAGGGCTGGCACTGCTCCGGCCACTGCTACGGCGCATCCAGCTTACATCAAACCCCAGTGGCAGCAGCTTGCTAGTGAGGCATCATTCAGAGACAGAGAGAGGGGGGAGAGAGAGAGAGAGAGAGAGAGAGAGAGAGAGAGAGAGAGAGAGAGAGGCTTTCCTAAATGACCTGCACCAGCTGACACAGTCACTAAATCCGTCGCTCGTATTTCCCTGACAATCGCATGCGCTTACGTCCCACTCAAAGGCGATCCGCTCAAACGCTAGCGGGACCGACCAGTAAAAGGCATGACTCAGCCTGAGACAGACGTGAAGGTGAATAGAATACAGTCCTCCGTTTCCGCAAAAATGATCCTGCTTTAGAGTAACATCCGAGCCAAAGAAGCACACAGACGTCAGCTGGGCAACTCTTTGTAAGCCGCTTTGGGTGAGAATGCCAAATGGTGGTACTGTAACGTAATGTAATATATTGTACTGTAATGCGAGGTAATGCTATGTAATGCGATGTAATGTTGATCGTTTGAATGCCACACAAACGGTAGGCCAGAAAACAATACATACAAATTGGCTATATTAACGTGTG
This sequence comes from Albula goreensis, assembly GCA_022829145.1. Taxonomy (NCBI): domain Eukaryota; kingdom Metazoa; phylum Chordata; class Actinopteri; order Albuliformes; family Albulidae; genus Albula; species Albula goreensis. The sequence continues at coordinate 2,537,497 of CM040763.1, read as the reverse complement.
TTTTCAGTCGTCTTCAAATGTAGATAACCCAACCAGCATTTTGAATGATCAGTCAAAGGACATGAAGTAAAAAGACAAAAAAAAGGTGCAAACGCCTGCTGTAGAATGATAAGCTTTACATTTCACAGCAAATCTGCAAATCTGCTCTGGAATGTCAAATGTCGCAATCACAGTCCCCTCGACATCACACCCTCAGAGAGAAAAGAAAACTGCACACAGCTAAAGATGGATTTTTTTCCCTCTGATTCACAGGGCAGAGATGATGCCAAGTCGACCCTCTTATGGGCACACTTCACACTGTTATAAACGATATCCCATCAGCCCCTGCTGATTCCGTTTCCTTCCTCGTCTTTACAGCTGGGATGGCTAGCCCTCGGGCCACATTCTGAGAAAAGCAGAGAGGTGAACAGCACCAATCAGGCAGCTACAAGATTCACCCCCCAAAGCATTATGGGATTGTGAGGATTAAGAACATATTTCATTGTTTGGTTGGGCCCATCAGAACACTTGACACAATACAATAAAACAGGATTTCTCCATCACACAGCACAGTGATGCCGTAAGAGTTCATGGAAAATAGTGGGGAAAGTACCGCCTAATGGAGTTTGTTAAAACAAAGTTCGGGAGAATCATTCTCAGACAACACCCTATAATCAATTCGGTCTCCACGAAAGTATATAAACACCACGTACCTAGCTCCCATCGTGCTTTGCATTTCTGGCATGTTCAGTTTCCTGTTTCTGCCCGACTTCTGCACTGGCTGAATTCGAATCGCTTCCAGCGCCATGGAATTGCTGCTTCACGCTTCCGATGATGACTTCTCCCCGTCCCTGATTCCGGCTCCTCGGCTTCTCCTCCCCGAGACGCCCGAGACCCGGCCACGGCGGCCCCTGCCCGAGGTCGTCCCCCGATCCGTCGCCGGACCCTGCGCACCGACCGCGGAGTCTATTTTCCTGCGAACTTGAGGAAAGCAGAGCTGTTTCGCCTGTACTCAGACTCTCTGCGACCTGGGGTCCTGACAGTCCCTGCTCAAGCTCAGCGCGGAGTCGATGACGTCACCCTACCTCCTGGCGACCTCCGCTGGACCCTCGGGCTGTCCTCGGCTGCGCCTGTCGCCGACTCCTTCCCCGCGGCTGCTCAGTCCGGCCCCGTCTCCTTCACCTGCCTCCTTGCTGCTAGCGACGGAGCAGCCCCATCTCGGCGCCCTCTCAGCGCTCCGGCTGCCCTCGTGCCCCCTCCCTCTGCCCGAGTCCCCCGGAGTCGGTTGGCCCCAACCCGGTGCCCGCCGCGCCGCCTGTCCTTCCACTGCACGCTCCTAGGGACTCGGCACCGTATCTCTCCCTCCCTGCTCCCGGCGTCCCCTCCGGAGTCGGCGGGCTTCCCCCGGCACCCGTGTCGTCGGCGGTAGCGCCGCCATTGCACGCTCCTAGGGATCCGGCACAGCTCCCCCTTCCCCCCTCCCTCTGCCCGAGTCCCCTCCGGAGTCGGTTGGCCCCAGCCGGCGCCCGACGCGCCGCCTGTCCTTCCACTGCACGCTCCTAGGGACTCGGCACCGTAGCTCTCCCAGCTCGCTCCCGGCGTCCCCTCCCGGAGTCGGCGGGCTTCCCCCGGCACCCGTGTCGTCGGCGGTAGCGCCGCCATTGCACGCTCCTAGGGATCCGGCACAGCGCCCCCCTCCCTCATCCCTCCCAGCTCAGCTTCCTTCGTCTCTTCACCTGCAACACCCTCACTGCTCTACAGCATTCTGTCCGGCCTTGCTTCCATGCTCCAGGTCTTCCGCGACCTCGGCGTCCGCTGGCAGCAGGGACAACGTTCGGTCCTTCCACCTTTCTAGAGTTTTGGGCATTATTCTCGACACAAAAGAACTCCGGTCCTCTCTCCCTAAAGAAAGATAGACCGGATTAGCGAAGCATTGCACGGCCACTTGTCTAACCCCGCTGCAAAAAAGAGACCTTTTATCGCTTCTCGGTCATTTAAATTTCGCAATGCGTGTCATTCCCCACGGTAGATTATTCATATCGTACTCGCTCTCCTAATCCATTCGGATAATTTAGCCACTGTCCACATAATCTATAAAGGTCGCTCACGCTCTAACGCCACCATGCCACTCACCTGGGCATCCGCTTGTAATCAGTTCATCATCCGCGCCGCTCACGTCCCGGGTCATTACAACGAAATTGCTGTCTGTCTTTCTCGCTTCTGATTTCAGAAATTCTACGCCTTGGCTCCAGAAGCAGACACCAACCCGGTTCCAGTTCCTCCCTACTCACAGCTAACGTTCCCGTGAATCACCCCCTTCATCACCTGCACCTGCGCTCCCTCGATACAATCCTTCAAGCCTCATCACCACGCACACTTCAGTCTTACTACACCGCCTGGAACTGCTTAAGTCATTCCATGCTCATCAAAACCACCAATTCCCGTCATTCAGCTTGGTCACATACTCCTCTTACATAACTTTCGCCCACTCTCATCTCCGAATCAAAACCTCCACCATCAGGGTATACCTAAAGCGGTATACAATTTTTCCACAAACTCCTTTTCGGTTCCAATTGCCCTCACATACACAACCCTCAAATCCAACTCCTCTTGAAAGGGTTCCAAAGGCTAGACCCCGGCGTACAAACTTCCAGAAATCCCATGACGCTTCCCATACTCACACGCTGCATAGATTTCCTCCGATCCGGCTACTCCGACCCACATACAGACATCAACCTCGCAACCTTATTCACGCTTGCATTTTTCGGATTCTTACGCTGCTCCGAATTCACCTCTGCATCCACCTACTTCAACCCCAGTATACATCCCTGTTTATCCGATCTCACTGTAATCAGCCAGGAGATCATCCAATATTTTCTCAAGTTCATTAAAACCGATCAATCCGGCAAGGGATGTTTTATCCATTATTTCAAACTCGACTCACCGTTAGCCAATCTTACATCCGACTCAACACTTCAGACTTACATTCCGCCCACGTCGCACTCGTCCAATAACGTTTTCTTTTCTTTTCAGTCCCACCATCTACATCTTCCTGGCTGGCAGTCTTTGGGGGTCCTCTTCTCTTACCAGAATATCTGCACTCCTCTCCCCCTTAGGACTCCAAGCCCAAAACCAGTGTACAAGCACTACACCTCACCACTTAAAGCATTTCAATTTAATTCCTCCCATTGTCTGAGAATGTTTCTAGTGAAATGGAGTTTGTTAAAACAAAGTTCGGGAGAATCATTCTCAGACAACACCCTATAATCAATTCCGGTCTCCACCGAAAGTATATAAACACCACGTACCTAGCTCCCATCGTGCTTTGCATTTCTGGCATCCCACCTCCTCCCCATCACCTCCTTTCCTAATTATGTGTTTTCTTATAGGGGGGTCCTCTTCTCTTACCAGAATATCTGCACTCCTCTCCCCCTTAGGACTCCAAGCCCAAAACCAGTGTACAAGCACTACACCTCACCACTTAAAGCATTTCAATTTAATTCCTCCCATTGTCTGAGAATGTTTCTAGTGAACTCCTTTGCTAAGTAATTTTACAGCAGGGCACTGACATCACATGTTTAATATGTGTAAGACTATATGACACTGGCCATGGAGAGCCAGTACAGGAGCAAGAAAGTTGAGTTTTGTGTGTGTTCATGGATGCTACATGCTTGCTTGTTCACGTTAAATGATCTGCTTTGGAAATCAGAACATCAATCAGAAATGAGCCCAGTGAGAAATGTGTTTCCCAATACAGAGGATGAGTCGCTGGGCAGTCTTATCCATTACACCCAGTCATTCAGGACAGGCTATGATCAGGAACACTTTACAACGTGGGAGAACATGACAGCTTCCACCACACCGGCCTCACAACATCCCCACACCAGCAAGAATGTAAGTAACCTCACTAACTCACTAATGCACTTATGCTAACCAAAAACAAACCCCAAAACACATCCAGAGTACAAACATTCATGACAAGACCTAAAACACATAATAAACATAATATGTTCTACAACCAAATCTATTACTATACTATGTATAGTGTAATGTACTATATTATACTATACACTGGCATTAGTGCCACAATCAAGAAAACAAGATTAAAGCATACATCCTTGCAAGACCTTGCTTTAACTTGTCAGTCTCCTGATCAGTGGCACAGAGTATCTCTGACGGTCCCCCAGGGAATTGTCCCGTCCCGACCTGACGACACCACTTCCAGCGGCAGGCATGCTGGTCCCAGCCAGAAACGGCTATAACCGCACGCACATACACACACAAGCCTCCAGCAGCCGCCGGCAAAGACACGAGTACTGAATCGCCTTGAAATGATGTTCAGTTTTTGTCACTCCATCTTCATCAATCCATCGTTGGATAATTAGGATTGACTGCCAAATTAAATAGCCCTGCCCCCGCTATTGGCACATTGTTGCAGAGCTGCTTATCAGGTAAACCGAATCCTTTTCGAATCTACAGCACTACGTTTCTAAAACGCTAGAACCTCATGCCAAGTTTCACGAGAGAAATTCTAGCTTCCTAAGATGACAATAGTATCATATTCTCATTGACAATACCTCTGAAACATCTCAAATATGAGATATAAACATAAAACCCATTTTAGAAAAGTGCATGGTATTTCACTGTTGCATTTTATTGGAATATGTGTGTTGTGCAACGCATTTGGGACCCGTCTTACCTTGAAACAAAAAAGCTCTGCTCTCGTTGTGAAACCCTTGGACTTGAGAAACTCCAGAAAACGAATCGCCAAGCTTGATTTCATCGAATACGTTGATGCGCAAAGTGGGGTCGACCCCAAAACCTACAACTTCTGAGCACAAACAGAGATACACAAACATGCCAGGAGCACATATTATCTCGAATAATTTTGATTGACTGGTGATGAATTTGTCATCTAGATAAAGGGCAATTAGCGATACTGCATGGGGCAAGCTATTGAATATAGCATAATATCAAACGATATTCTACCACAGCATAAACATTTCTGCACTTGAATTACTTTTATGTACGTTAAACAAGTTTTTTAAAATCACATCGCAACAACATATTTTACAGTAATAAAAACGACAATTAAATCATAAGAATGTGGAGACATGACCAGCTAACTATATCCCGAGGTAATCATAATCATTTTTAGGTTTTGATTATAAAAACAAAACACAGACATACAAACGGATTTTCCCCGGTCCTACCTGAGAAGATGCAAAATAAACCGAGCAAAATACAAAGTCTTAATAATCCCATCATGAATGAAAAATAAATTAGTCCATGTTTTTCTGTCCACTTTCAAAATGCAGATTTATACAGTCAAATGAATAGCATGAGCCGGACGATCACGCGAGCAAAGTATTATACATCCTCATATACTGGACACCGCATCACCGGGGCTTTAAACGACAAATCGAGTGGAAACGGGTACAGACATTATTTATTCCATTCGATCACGCTCCGCAGAAGACAGGCACCCGTTTTGAGTTCCCCAGTGAAAGCGAGGCGCACCGGTTACCGGAGCGTTCCTGTGCTCCTGTCTGTAAAGCGAGACTAGAGTGAGCTCCGTTACCAGCGAGGCGTGCCAGGGGCAGCGAAATCCGGCCCCCTTGTGGACTACAGCGGCGAATCATCTTCCTCATTCTTCACCGAGCTCACCAGTAACTCACCAAGATATAAAGTAAAAAAAACAAGTACCTAAACCCCTAAAGAATCCAACAACAGCCCCTGTGGCGTAATCCCTGTAGCGGTTCATGAATTACCTACTTTATTAAGATGTTTTCGGACATCTTTGCATGCATCAATGTGACGTTAAGCGTTAATCTTTAGTCAGTTCAATCTCCATAGTAAATTTATTCTCAGTCTCTATTCTTCCTTTAAGACAGTCAATGGCCGGTTGCTGATTGGGATTCTCAGCCAATTAAGTGCGACATTTAATGAGGGCTAGCGCGAGCACCACCCTCATTTACTAAGCCTCGAATGACTGCTTCAGCTATGCAGAGGGATATAACGACTCTATGGACAGTAATAAAATCCATGAAAACTGCTTATATAACACTGAGAGTACAGTACAAAGTGAGCTTATAAAAGTGTCATTACACTTCGGCTCATTCTAGACTGAGAGGAGAGCTTTCACGCTGTCAGATAAAATAACCCAGGGGGAGAACGTCAGAAATTGTGATACTCTTCAATTGTATGATTTATGAAAGGCAAAAAAATAATATGCAGAATGCTTGCAGGTCCACCACTCAAACATGATCTACTCTGCTGGACTGACAAGAGATTATCAGGGGCCTTGTTTTTTTTCTTTTATTCTTCACATCTTCAGTGTCTTTGGAGAAGTAAATATAACATAAATCTCGCAAGCCTAAGCTAACATGACATATCGCTGCAAGCTAATGCCCGTGAAAGAGTGATCGGCTCATACGGCTCTAAGCACACGTTTTCCATGACCAACTTAACCTGTAATAAATTAATAAATCAATCAACTGGGAGACAAAAAAAATCGATTCGCACGAAGAGGGATCATTACCCTTAATTCCATAGCCACTTGGTGGCCTAAGCGTAAGGGGAGCGGGTTAATGGGTTCCAAGAGCACGTCAGCATCTGCTTTCGAGCTAAATTATGATGTAAGAGCTGATGTCACTTTTCATAAATCGGTCTTTAAAACCTCCAAATGCAGAAATGCATCGGCGAGCTAAGAGTCGCGCGCGCCGTCATTGGGAGGTTAGCCAAGTATAAAATGCGCACGTCCTCCTCGCGCCAGGGAGGCGGCTGCTCTTGGTTAGAGGGATATAAAGTCTCCGCTTTTTGCTTAAACGGAATCAAAATAGCATTGTCAGTTTATATCAAATCAGCATCTGTTTCGCACTGAGGAGCGTTCACCTGGAAAACCGCTCATCATTGACATTCAGGTAAGCAGTCCTCCCAATCTGCTCCGTCAAATTGTTCCACATTTCCTGGTGAAGCTCAGAGGAAGACAAATGAGAGGTTTCCCTGGCCATATTTTTCCTCGTCTTCTCCTCTCACTTATCACACTTCCTCATCTTTCACATTATTGTAACCTTCCTTAAAGAAGCCTGGTTTTATTTCACAAAAAACATTTACTTTCACACACGAACCCACAATCAGTCTATTTTTAAGGTGAAGATACATTTTTGTAGACTAATGTCTACATTAATATACTTTTTTCAGATTTATACAGTTGGTTTCTGAATGGTTGTCAAATGCAAACTCATCCCTGACTTGGAAAAGTTCCCACATCACTTATAAAAAAAATCAGCAAATAGCTGAAAAGCATAAAATTGCTTCCAAAAGTAAAGACAGGTGTATCCAGTAGAATGAATAATTCTCCTGCAAGTGTCACTCATCGATGTGATCGGCTATGAACCAGTGACTATTTCACACCCCACAGGCCACACACAGTAATACAGGAGAGAGCCAGTGACTATTTTACTCCCCACAGGCAACACACAGCACTACAGGAGAACCAGTGACTATTTCACACCCCACAGGCCACACACAGTACTACAGGAGAGAGCCAGTGACTATTTTACTCCCCACAGGCTACACACAGCACTACAGGAGAACCAGTGACTATTTCACACCCCACAGGCCACACACAGTACTACAGGAGAGAGCCAGTGACTATTTTACTCCCCACAGGCAACACACAGCACTACAGGAGAACCAGTGACTATTTCACACCCCACAGGCCACACACAGTACTACAGGAGAGAGCCAGTGACTATTTTACTCCCCACAGGCTACACACAGCACTACAGGAGAGCAGAGAGTATATGACAGAGCATGAGCAGACTGTGTCGTTCCTCCCATTAGTAATGAGTGATAACCTCATCTGTTCAGTAATTCTGTGGAATCCTTCAATCACTACATGACGAGCTACCCTGATCCATATACAGCCGTTTAGTTTTGATCATAATGCTGATATTGCATTGATACTGTATAAGGGATGGAGGAGAAGAGGGAGCGGTGATTGGCAGCTGTTACATGGAGATGGTGTGGATCCAGACTCCGTGGTCAAAAATTGCTGTTACCGTGGATACAGCTCACAAGACCGTTGCTCACCTGCGGCTTATCAGCTCAACCCAAGTGCCTTTGAGAGCAGCTCATTGGTGTCCATTTGGGGACTGAATAACCTAAGGCCGGGCGAAGCAGAGGATGCTGGGATTGTGTGCTGTTGTAGCTGCGGGCAGTTTTGAGCTTTTGGGCTTTTGAGTGGACAGAGGGTTTTGTTTAGGACTCCCATTTGACCACCAAGGGAACTACTTCTTTCATAGCTTCATTTTTCAAGCTTATAGCTTGCCGATGCGGTATAATATCGCTCAGCTTTCAATGTTCTTTGCTAATAAACTGATAGAGAGACATATCCAGGAGAGCAAAGCAGGATCTTGTGTACGCAGGACTGCAATTTAAAGATGCAATTCAAAGCCGCCAAATTCCCTTGCTTGTTCTTCTGTGATAAATTAACACATAGGTGAATGTTTCTGGGTCAACTGAATCTTTTTTTCAGAAATCTGATGGGACCAATAAGACTGCAGACAACCTAAAAAATGTAAAATGTAAAAAAAAAACGTAATGAGGCTGAGCATCAAAGTCCTGATGTAACCAATCACAACACAGAAAGCAAAATCAAATTTCATTATGCCATTTTACGTTACAGGTGCTTCGCAGACGTTCTTATCCAGAGCGAGTTAAAACGCAAAGTGGAATAGTCAGGGGCAATAGTGCCAGAAGTTCTTGAGGGTAGTAATTTTCTTTTCTACTGGGGAAATTTCCATCTCAGTTCTCTTTTATTTTCAAGTTATTTTTTCAGCCTCAAATCCTTGCAACCTCATGTATCTCGGTAAATTAGAAATTAATTTTCATTTGTGTATTTTAGGCGCCATCTAGTGTACATTTTGTAGAAATCTATTCTTGCGTGGGTGTTTAACTACACCGCTAGGTGTCGCCATCTCAATGATAAAAAGAAAACCTCTTGCTCCTCAGTGTCAAAAATATTTCAGTTTCTGTATTCCTTCTGAATACTACAGTGGGTTTTTTTTAATTCCTCAAATTTGCTTTCATAACTAAGGGCTAAGTTTAGACTAGGTTGACACTGCATATGTATGTCCTTCTTGGCATAATTAAATAATAAAAATAACACAAAGCTTTTATTTCAGTATCATGGGAAGTGACATCCACAGTGCATTTGGTGAGCTCCAGCCTTTCCAAACTATGTCCATGGCTGCATCTAGTGCATGAAAAAGTTAAGGAACAATAACATCTATTAGCATATGAATTAAATATTGCATATGGATGTACAGAGTGTCATCAACCTACTGACATGCTTTTATTTGAGATATTGGACACTTATCAGAATATTTTCAGAAGAAAATGCCGCGCTCACAGCAAATGTCTTCTGCGGGTCCGTGGATGCGGCGTGGAAATGTTACGGTCTGCAGTTACGGTGCCACGTTTGAGATCACCCTGGCAACATCCTCTCCTCAGCCTCTGCGTGGCTTTTACAAGCCTAGCAGCTACCTGCAGGTCTCCTAGCAACAACTCTGTAGCTGTGCATGGTGGGCAGAGTCATACCTACTTTCTGCGGCGTCAGAAAGACTGCAGAGACGATTAATGTTGCAGGTCAGCAATATGCCAATATGTAAGTTATGCTGAAAAAATTGTGAACACAATTCCGATGCAGTCTGAAAGGTCAAAAGGGTTCATATGCGCTCATTAATCCACATAAACAGGGCAAGGCGTTGCACTAGCCCCCGCGCTGGGCGGATGTGGTGCACAAACCTTAACTGTCATTGTGCAGTTCAGCACGCATTGTTCTGCGAAGAATGTATGCAAATTTGCGCAGATGTTACAAGGGAGTGAGACAGGAAGTTGCTCATCCAGTCCTCGCTTAAGGGGGCATGTGTGCGTGGTGGGGTGGGTTTTGGGGGGGAAGTGAAAATTTGCCTGTCACATCTGCAGGAGTGTGGTAAAAACATCTCTCAGAACAAAGGAAACGCTTCTCAGTATTTTCTGAAAAATGAATTAACCCTGCCATATACATGTTAAACAAACTTCTTAATTACTTTTACTAGTTTTCCCATTGTTGCACCGACTTGCTTCAATAATTAATCAATTGCTTCAATTAAAAATCAAAGGCATCGCTCTGATAACTTATGTACACTGTTTTTCTTTTTTCAGCTGAAGTGCAAAGTTACTCAGTTACCCAGAATTGTCTCTTGATAAGATTGTCTATCAAAGAGTCTGTGGTAGGTATCACCCTTGCCCCCACCAAAATATTTTGAATCTCTCAAAACAAGCAGATGTTTTCAAGCGCCAAAAGGTTGGGGTGTTACATGTATGCACACAGACACTGTAAATTTACTGAAATACCCTTTTTTTATTTTTGCATATCCTGCACAAATAGTAAATCTGCTGAAGCTAAGAGGGTGCAAAGAAAGCATTACACTGCTTTACATGCCACAGGCACAGTGTCTCTTTAAAATGTGACACATCTCAGCACCTCACCACCAAACCCACATTAAACGTCACATTTATTTCCATTCTCGGTTTTGCTCTGGCACCAGCCCCGATCAGGCTCAAAGACTCACCAACAAGCAAAGGCCTTGGAGTGGGTCATTGAGCTCTTCTTCAGTTCTCACCTGCTATTATCTCAAAAGGGTTCTCTGTAGAACCCTCTGAATAAGGTACTACACAGTGTGTCCGAGCATTTACAAGGTTCTCCCTGAGCCTTTAAAGAACTCTTTTGTCCCAGGAGTGCAGAGCTTGGTGTGAAAGCAGTTGGTCCCGTTAAGCTTTTTAGCCTGCTCCTTTTACCCTCACTGGGAGAGTAACCTTTAACATCTACATCTCACTGCACTGGCGATAAATGGTAACGCTGACATTCTCCACTTTGTGAGTTCCTGGTGTGGGGTTCAGACCAGAGACAGCAACACAGACACAGAGACTCACAACAACTTTTTGGAATTCCAATACCTACATTTATTAACGTCTGGACGGGAAGAGTGTGCTTATCATTCTACTTCAAAATACATGTCTCAGCCAGCTGTTTATATAGGAAAAATTGCGCCCAGATGGTTTTCATCATATATAACTTCATATATGAATTTTATCCTCTCAGCACATTCTCTCACCAGAGTTATAGCCAGGTTTACACCCATGTTTCTATATCATTTCATCCTTGATGTCTCCAACAACTCCCTCTGAAGAAAACATGTCAGGCCTAAGAATAACATTCTGTACTTACCAAAAATTCCATACATTACTGACTTTAGGATCCTAATGAACAGAAGGTAATGTAAACATCAGGCTATATTCAGTTAATATCCATCGCTGGCAAGGGGCACTCATGTAATGTTCTGTAAAACATAACGTATGGCCTTGTAAACCAGTGCTTTTTAATTATAGTCAAATCCAGACGAACCATGTCACAGAATCACCAAATCAGAATGTTAATAAAAAAACACATTATTTATTCAAATATTTGCACACATCATAAAAAAAATGTTATTTTACAAATTCATCCACAAAAATATTTCATTTACAACAGTACATCAGGAACAAACAGTGGTCAAGTAGGAGAGGAGGAGAGTCATTCAAAACAAGGCCTCTTACAGCTATCTGAGACACAAAGGAAAGCATCGCCTTTAGCAACCTTCACTGTAGGGAGTGCCCCTTCTTAAAAACATCGTACCAAATGCTGCTCTTTTAAACAGCTGGGCTTTTTACAGGAGGGTTTACAGGCCGGTCTGGATATCAGCATTTGCCTACATGTCCTACAGCTGTAAAACTGAAGGAGAGATTAAATTTCCATAACAAATGAACAGGTTTCCACAGGAAACAAGCAATCTTCATCAGAAGCTCAGGTGGTTCTGATTGGCCAGTCAAAGCCGTTCTGTGCCGCTGAGATGTAGTCCATGCAGTGCATCCTGGGAGAACTACTTATAAATTGTAAATTCTAAATAAAGCAACCTGTCTGGAAAAACACATGAATGGAAATTCTGACTTTTTCGTTTCATTCTTGAATTTTTGTAACAGAGATAACTAGTTAAATAAACGAAACAAACTGAAAAAGCCAACTGTACTTGTATTACATGCAGAACCTCAACATAAATGTCTTTTTTTCTGTGTAATCCAGAAAGTCTTTGATGGGAGGGATGTGGAAAGGGACTGAACTCTAGAATTCATCCCTTCTCTCTTCTGCCCCTCTGTTGTCTTCTGCTTGTCCCTCTTCTTTGCTTTAGCCTCACACAGACAGTGCTGGGGTTTCCGCTCCACTTTTTTGAGTTCCTTTGTTTCCCACAGATTCAGCTTCTCAAGGCCAGCACCTTTGAGGGGCAATGTGGCCTTCTTCAGATCCTTTGGCCTCGTTTCTTTGCCAGCCTTTTTAATTGAGGGGGAGTCCTCGGTCAGATGCTGGGAAAACTTTGATATTAACTTTCGTTCTGCAGCCTTATCAACAGAATTCCATTTCTTTTCTCTTTTTTTCTCCTCTGGTTTACATTCCCGCCTCTTCCTCTCCTCCCCTGTGTCCTGGACTTTGGTGCCTGCTTTAGGTTTCACATTCTTCTTGTCCAGATCCTTAGTGCCTAATTTACAGGCCGCTTTCTCTTTCTGACTCTTCACCTGATGTGTGATGCCTCCTGGATGTTTGGCTGTACTGGCTGACCTATGGGTAGATGGCTGAGGTTTAGTTTGGTCTTTTGATTGCTTTGACTGGTTTCCACAAACAGTGGAATCGGTGCCAGGTGTTAAAGCCCTGTGTTGTAGAGTGCATTCTTGTGTTCTGAATTCCTTTTCACCGTCCCATTTGCCATAACTTTTTATCGGCACAAAACTGCGTTCCCAATCCGAGTATACTTGTTGTTTTGCTGGTTTTGAACTATTCTTTTTTGAGAGAAGAACTTGCCTTTTGTCTCCATGGGAACTGTTTGAACTTAAAGTACCTTTTTCATCTTTGGAGGAGGATCCATACAAAGAGAAGCGAACATGCTTGGCCTTCTTCTTCTTCTTCTTCTCTGGTAACTCTTTTGAAAAATTTTCTTTGCTAAAAATTTGTCTGCTTTTTCCTTCACTCCTGTCTCGAGGAAGTCCTAAGTTTTTGCCTTCATCCAGTTTTAGAAGCTTTGATTTCAGCGATGCTTGGTCGACATCTGATTTTCGCTTACCACATTTTGACTTTTCACTTTCCAGCTTAGATTTTTTGATTGCAGGAATAGACTGCAGAGAGCAAGGGCTCCTTTTCCTCTCTCTGGTCTTCGTTTTTTGGGGCAGATATTCAGGGGATCTGCCTTGAACAGGCAATTCAGAAGACTTTCCCCTTCGCTCACTTTTACATTCCGCTTTGCTTCCTCTGACAACTTCATCATTATTATCCTGCTTCTCCTTTGAAGGAAGACGCTTATGCACCCTGTGTCTGAAGGAGAGTGAATTCCTCTTTCCAATTGCACTCTTAAGGTCACTTATGTCAAATGGTCCTGCCCGCACATTGACGGTCTCATCCATGGAGATCGGTTTAGCAGGAGTTCCATCTGTGTTTTCCTGAGAAATACTCTGAGGCTGTTTGGAGATGCATCCACTCCAGGAACTTTCGGACGCAGCCCCGGACATCACCAGTACCTCCTCATAGCCAGAGTAGAAATCCACATCTCCCAGCTCTGATACGGTGGTGACAACCTCAGAGGAATAAAGGAGTTCCTCTAAACTTTGGTACTCAGGTGGACCTTGTGTACATGCACCTTCCTCTGCCTTTGAACATAATTCTGCAGCTTCCTCTTCGATTCCCTTAACTGCATCCTGGGGAAAGTTTCCTGCAGGTTTAGTCTCCACCTTACAGCTGTCCTCAGCTACCAGGCATGCCTCGTTTTCCATGGGTGGATCTTCCTCTTTAGTTTCAGGTATATTCACCTGTGCACTCACATGTCCAGTGGAGCTCTCCATTGGTTGAGCATCATGTTCCCTCTCTTTGGTATTCTCACCCTTCTCTTTGCCAAGGGAAACATCCATGCCTCCCTCCTCCTCCTCTCCTTTGCTAGACTCCTCCTTGCACTGGCACTTGCAGAAACCACTATCTTTGTAGCCAGTGGTCACCTCAATCCAGCGGAATGGACAGCAGTAAACAGGAACTTGGCTCTCCTCCTGCTCCTCTTTTAGCTTTTTAGGTGTCTCTGCCTCTGCCTGGCCCTTCTGCTTTTCCACACAGTCCCCTGCAGACAAGTTCACATTTTGCGACTCATCAACCTTTATGTCAACTCTCAGCTGCCCTGTGAAAAACCACTCTGCATCTTCAACTGAAAGCACTTTGACCTGGATTGAGGAAAAGGGGTCCACAGAATTGTCTCCTGTAGCAGATAGGGGCAACTCATCCTGTGGTTGAGTGTCTGGAATGGGAACATTCATTTTGTCCATCTTGTCTGCAGTTGCAGCCATTTCTTCTTTCCCAGCTTTACCTATTTGTGCCTCAAGTGAAGGTCTTAAGGTTGTGTCATGGAGGGACATTGAGCGATGTTGTAGAATATGACAGTTCTTCCTCACAGTCTGAAGAGAAGTGGGTTGGATCTGTGAAAACACGACCGTGTTTTTATCTACGCCTTCACCGCACACACTGTGAACGTCACTCATTATCGATTTGTACAGATCGGAGCTGAAAACGTCTGGGTGATTTCGATACTGCCACAAATCCTCATAAAGCATCGCAGTCTTCTCAACATCCATCTCCTGCTTCAGAGGTGTGTCGTCCTGCTCAAACTGGGCGATCAACCTGAGAAGCGCTGCGGTTGTCCATTCTGTGATAGCCACCGAGGACGGATCAAAGACATCCTTTTCTGAACCACCGTTCCACTTTAAATTTCCTTGAAATGTTTGGGCACCAATAGTGCCTTTAGCTGGAGGACAGGGCAGAGTAGACGGCGTTGATTGGTAAGATTTTTGTCGACATAAAACCTGCTCATCCATTCTTGTGACAGCTTCAGCACCAGGAGCCACAGAGATCGATGAACCTCCTGACCCAGACGTTTGCAGTGCCTGGAGTCGGGCCTCCTGCTGGAGGCTGCTTCCAGTGAGTGCTTCAGGAAGGATATGCGTTTCTTTGTCACCTGCTCCACTGTTGTCCAGGGGCGACCCCAAAGCCACGTTCGCCGTAGCTTCCTCACTCAGTGACCTCACGCTCAGGATCTTAAATGGGAGGTCATGAACTGCATTGACGATACTGCCTGTTTCCTTGTGGTCTGATGAGTGTGGAGACAGCGGTGAAACCACAGCCACTGCCTTCTGGCTGGAGGACGTACTGGAGGACTTATCCTGCTGGCTGCTTACTTGCGGCGGGTTGACGACATGCCCTGTAGAAGGGGTTATTGAAGTCTGGGTGCTGTGGTTCTGCGGGCCCTTGATTTCACTGATCCCTCCGTTTGCTGTTTTATTGTCCATCTCTACACTTCTGTCTGCTGAGGATATTCGGCTGCTTTTGTGCTGAGCTGGTGCAGGGTTAGCAGGTTGGTGGTTAGCAAGTTGGCTAGCCATGACTAACTCATTTACCGCAGTGTGTACATTCCCAGGCAAACTAGTGCAAACGGTGGTGACGGAGAGGCTATTTCTTTCTGACCAGGGCGCTGATTTCCCCACAGTCCCTTCATGCTGCACCTGGTGACATGGCTGCCTGGCTAGGATGTCAGTTGAGGTTCTGACATTCGGCTGGTGGGAATAGCCAGTGTTGTGGTATTGGCCACTGGATTTACCAAGCTGTTTAGAGGCCTGGTTAGCCATTCCCGCCCAACTGTCCTGCCTTCCAGCCTTACCTGCTTGCCCCTTCCTGGTTCTGGGTGAAGAATGAGTTTTTGTCACCTCCACTGTGCCTGCCTGATTCCCACCTGTCCCAGCATTAGAAAGCAAATCCCTTATGTGGCTGTCCAGCTCTAGCATGGAACATTCTGTCCCGTGACAGCAGATGTTCGGGGGCTCATGGCAGGCTCCTGGCCCCGCCCTTGCAAAGAGCAGGAGCTGTAACCATGGAGATGATGGCGGTCTCCACCCTGTGCCACTGGGAGAGAAGACTGCATTGGGGAATGTGCCACCATCCCCTGGCCCTCGTTCAGAATCCTCCGCAAGCAGCTCTGTTTTGCGCCATAGTTCTCCCAGTTGTGTGAGACCGCCAGCTGAGGCACGATACCGGGTCTTGGCAAATGCATGGCCTCCTGGGAAATGTAGTAATGCTGATCTTCCACAGACACGGGCACCCTCTGTGGGTTTGCCACTTTGTTGGAGAGCAATGTCCCATCCAAGGCAGAGAGGCTATTCGCCCTTATAGGGGTCTGCGGCTGAGGATACTGGGTCCTGGATGGGGAAGCATAACTGCTGCTGGGCTTCAAAACCTGGTTTCTTAACTGTGCTTGCTGCCAAGCGGCATGGGGGGAGGGTGTAAAGGCACATAGTTCCCATTTGTCGGCGAGGCCTTCCAGTAATAGCCATTAGCCATTTGGTCAGTGTAAGAGGAGTACTGTCCGTTCTTGGGGGTGGAGAGCTGTGTGGCTGAGGGGGGCTGGCAGACAATCGGGTTTCTGTAATCCCTTTGTCCCTCAGGGGAAAGCGGATAGCCAGGACTGGTGCTAGGGTGCTGCGTGTAAACCATCTGCCCCGGTCGGCCTTCGAAGTAGGAGAAAGCCTGCATCGTGCGGGCCTGGAGCGCACTGGGCCGTCACCTTTCCTGAAAGAAAAAAAGAAACAGCTCAGAAACTTCACAAAACTTTGACGTTGATGGATATTAGCTGAATATAGCCTCACATTTACATTACCATCTGTGCCTTGGGATCCTTCAGTAATACCTGAACCTTTTAATGAATACAGAGCATTATTCTGAGGCCTGACATATTTTCTTAATGGAGACAACAAAGAACAAAATGATACAAAACACAAGTGAGGGATAGCAACTGCACACAGCCTTATGTTTATTCATAGGCCTGACATGTTTTCTTAAGAGGGAGTTGTTGGGGACATCACACAACAAAATGATATAAAAACATGGGTGTAAAGTTGGCTATAACTCCAATGTACTGGGAGATCACAATATATGTCATATATAATGTTATTTATATAAGGGTTCTGGTCCATGAGCTCATAAAGCTGCATGCGTGCAAAAGCAGTGGTGTTGGACTGTAATAAGTAATAAGCCTGGATTAAAGCCTCCATGAGTCTTCGGCCTGACAGGCGAACGATGATCCCGCTATCACCAAGGTCAACGGGCTGCAGTGTCTCCCTCCCTTCCACAGCAAGTTTCCTGTTTATTACCAAGCCCTACTCTTGGTAGCATTAATGATGTGCGCTTCCACATTTCAGCACCATGAGGGAGGCACACTGTTGTTATCTTCTGAATTCCAGGGACTGAGAAGCGATTCCCACATCTAAGCTTCAAAAACGTAATAATTTCTACAACCTACTCTGTCCTACCTGCAATGATTTTAAAAACATAATTCTAGCCTGGATATAACACATATATTCACAATGTGGTTGAGAAATATGGACTCAGAGAACTGTATCTCAGATACACCAGATTTATAATGAATGTGAGAAAATGTGTGCATCATAGTTAATGATTTTATGGAGGCGCTCACAATCACACTATCATCATGCTTGTAGCATGTGTCATGAACAAAGGCCTTGAGACACACAAAAACACACAGAACCACTCACACAAATACACACACAGAAACACTCACACAAATACACACACAGAAACAAATACACACACTCACACAAACACACACATACAGAACCACTGACACAAACACACACACAGAAACACTCACACAAACACACACACACACACACAGAACCACTCACACAAACACACACACAGAACCACTCACACAAATACACACACAGAAACACTCACACAAACATACATACAGAACCACTCACACAAACACACGCACACAGAACCACTCACACAAACACACGCACACAGAAACACTCACACACACACAGAAACACTCACACAAACACACACACAGAGAAACACTCAGACAAACACACACACAGAGAAACACTCACACAAACACACATACAGAAACAAACATTCATATCACAAATCAAACCAAAGCATCTCTACCACATATAAAGCCTATATTCCTGTTTACTATTTCTGTAAAAAATTTCATTTCGGAATTCATTTTCTTAACCACTAGTTCCTTTTTTGCTGTTTGCTGTGGTCCTACTGATGCCCATGTATAAACTATAAAAGATCTGTGGATAAACTCTCTCTCTCAGAGAGCTACAGGATGTCATAAATATGTGTATCTCGCTCCATGCAGCTTGAATAAATGATCTTCCCTTCCTGAACAGAGAGTGGGTCATTTCCACCATATCTATGTGGTTTTTGTCCCTGGAGTAAAACCCAGCATTCCTGACACATCGTTCCTGTGCTTCTCACATCTCTATCGCCTGTTCTATCACTTCAATCAATCATGCCCAAATAGGGCGTTAACTGCCTTGTCCAGACAGCCAAGCACGACCCCGCCCCCAGACTCAGACCAGGCCAGGATCAAATGCATCAGAATCACGCCTATTCAATGACAGTCCTTTCATATGCATATCTGATAGAAGGAAATGCATCCTGCTGAATCAATATCGAGTCAAGCATTCTTTAACCAGCTGTTTTTCTAAACACATTTAGTTCGGCAGTGTGTATCCTGCGGGGTAGCCAATTTTAACAAGCGTGATTATTCAACTTTGTGGACACTTCTCCGTTCTGAAAATCTGACGTCACTTGGGTAGACATCAGATTGAAAATCACACGGGGACTGTTTTAAATCCGTGCCAATGCAATGGCACGCAGCCCAAATATAAATTACTTCATGCAAAGTTGTCTCCAACTCAGGTCGATTAAGTAAGTAGGCTTTCAGTATCTTCCATTCACAAAACTAGCGTATACAACCATGCAGAAACAGCAAACGGAGTATTATGTATTTATCATATAAGTGTACTTAAGCCAGCTACCTTAAAAAAACACAGCTACAGTGCGTCTGAATTTGTTCTTCCAACTTCGCGAAACAAACCACTCTCAAATTCACCTGTTTAGAATCGAACAGACAATATCACTGGTAATGTACTAAGACACTGCGCCTGTACCAGACCTGGTATATACTCACAGAAAAAAGATGAAATAACTTACTTTATGTCCGTAACGGTGGTGGTGGTTTGGTTACATCCACAGTCACGCTTGAAAGCTTAATATTATCCGAAAATGAAGTTGAAGCTCAATCACGTTGCTTTTCTGAAGCCGAGGAGTCAGAGCTGCCCGGCTCCCCTATGCTCCCAGAAACATTTAAGATCTGAGAACAAAATGAACAGTCTCCAAGTGTTCACACCCATTTCAACGAGCGCTCCGTCTGGTGCGCTCCACTCTGGTGCCGCTGGCCATCAGGGAAGAACATCGCGCTGTCCACCTCACACGATAGACGCTGAAAGAATGTGTCTTTCCTCAAGCAACTGCTCAACCTTTCACACCTTTAACAGCGAGGGAGGGGCTAACATCAATGCGTTGTCAGGCTAGTTTGATATATAGGAAAAAAACTCAGGTAACGCATCCACGTTAAACTCTACCAATTTAAATATTCACCACAGGTAGCTAGTTAACTCCTTAACCCAGCTTTGCGAGAAATCGGAAGAGCCATTAAATCTACATATCACCGATAATATTTCAAAGTGCTATTCACTGTAATAAATGAAACGCACACAATTCTCTACCCGCTAATAAAAATGTCCATGAAATTATTACAAAGTACAATTCACCAAATTCTTTCAGTGAGTATAAGGTATTATTTCCCGTCCTTTATTTATTTAGAATTTGTTGATCTTGGAAAAACATATAAGGTTACCTCAGAATACATATTATATTATGTAAATTTAGCCTCCGATTCCCTAATCCTATGAGTGAAATTTACTTCTACTTTTCATCGTTTTGTTTTCAACTGTACACCACATCTTCATGTGATTCGGAAAATGACAGTGAACAGGAAAGAAAGGCATAGAGACTCTGTAGGTGGTGATTTTGATTTTGTTGCAAGATGTGTGATTTTTTTGTGCGTTAAGTACTTTGAGACTGTCATTCTATCAACAGTGCCCCTCCCCCCAGCTTCCTGTGTGCAAGTACCAGGCGTCAGTGCTGCAAATTCTTCATGATGAGCTGTTTTAACATTTGAGATAACCACAGAAATTTATGTTTGGCTGAAAAAAAAAATCCCATTTGATCTGGGGGAGCTCGAGAGCAAGGTCGCCTCAAGAGCTTGTTCGGAATGCTGGAGAGCAGGGAAGAGAACAAAAACATTCCGATGATCACTTGGAGAGACTGCCCCTCCACTTGGGTTAAGATAAGCCAGGACAGGCACTGAACCCCCTTCCGATTACGGTAGGGTTTACCAACAGAGGGCTTACTGTGATTATTGCTGACCAGCTTCTTTGTGACAACAAACATTTTGAGAGGACATTTCTCGAATGTTTGGTAACCCCTGCCTTATGGATTGGCTGCACACCATGCCTAAACCATCCAATGTCCTTCTGAAATGGTATAAAGGTATTTAGGGATGCAACTGTTTTATAGACATATCACTGATTCTGTATTAAGGTGTTCATCTCCCAGTGTGTGTGAATAAAGCTGCAGACAAGCTGAAGATTGTTTTTCTGTTTTCTACAGCTCTGTTGTGTCTGCTACGCTGATCTCCACATAACTTTTCCAGACAAGCCAGAATGTCTTGGAATGTGTTGTCACATATATCCAAGCTTTATTCGGTGAAAAGTTGGAATGTGTCTTTCATTAAATCCTAAATCAATAAATAAACAAACATTTAACTGTAGTATAAAGATGGCCCAGCGATCCCTGCTGTTTTATTTGTGTGTGTGTGTGAGAGAGAGAGAGAGAAAGCGAGAGACCAGGGAGCATCTAACATTTCCTGATCAGTTTTGATGAGTTTTCATGTGGGAAAAAGTTTTAGCTGCATTTATTTTATATGTCAAATATTTGTGAATAAAAGTTTAACATCATAAGGTTAGAGTGGTGAATGTGAGACACATAAAATGAAACAATCAAAAGTGGTAAAAGGCAGATGCTGGTGGGGATTTGCACCTTATTATTATTATTATTATTATTATTATTATTATTATTATTATTATCATTAATGTGTTGAAGCCAAGTGGCCAGGTGCCGGCCATGACTTTTAGAGTCACCCCAGAAAGGGTATGTGACATTATATTGTGTCATGTTGCATATCGCCACAATTAGAGGAGAGCAACACCCTGCCATACAAATGATAGAACTAATTATTTTATTTATTTTATGTATTTTAATTTTTCAAACTTATCAACAGGACATTCTATATGCTTAGTAACACTTAATAACCACACTTTGAACATTACAAAAAATGACAAGATGCTTCATTAAAAACACACTGTTGGAAGATGCTGGCATAGACAATGTATTTCCCATCAGCTGATATGTTCTCTGTTTTTGTGATCTGTGCTCAGCCTGCTCTTTCAGTCTTATCATGGGGCAAACAGTGACATATGGAAATTAGAGAGGGTCTCATATATGAAATAGGGTTTTTTTTGTTAATGTAAAATTAGTATTACAATGTAACAAAGTGGCTGATTCTGTTTCATGGCCTTCTCACCAGTGTATCAGTTAAACAAAGAGAATTACCTACTAAATAAAGACCTCACATAAGGTCCCTGTTGAAAACAAAGGGTTTTTATGGCGCCCTCTACTGTGGAGAGGTGGCATTGCCTGCCTAAAAAATGGCAGAACAAACTGTCCGATAAATTTTTCTGTCATGCATATCACTGCGCTGGTTATAAAAAGACAGGAGTTTTATTGGCTGTTCCTCTGGAAAAGTGTCTCAGTTTTGGTTTTATAACCTCCAGCTGCTACTTGCTTCACTCTGAGTGGCCCTTGACTTCACACTTCACAGCAAATGTCTCGAACCAGATGCAGTCAAAGACAGTGGAAAGGCAAACAAGATAATCATGTTTCAATACAAGTCATCAGAGAGTTAGAATATAGGGCGACAACGAACTCAGCAGAAATGTAATTAATCTCCATTGAGTATTTCTCTGACTAAAATGAGGAAGTTAGTTTCATGTGGGCCTTTAAATGCAGCTAACTAAGTAGCCAGCCTGTTTATCAGCTGTGGAGGAAAGTGTGTCAGAATGAACAATTCATTAAGATTCAATGCAAGATAACTCTGAAGTAAATATCAAACCTTTTTCAGAAATATTCACAAGTTCCCATCGGGCAGAATGGCGTTAGTGTCATATGAAATTACTGTTCTCAAAACTGACTTATCGTCACATTTTCATTATCATCCAAACATTTTTTAAGTAACTGATCAGCATTGCTGATCAGTTACTTAAAAAAAAGGACTCGATCACATGGTGAGCAAACCGGCTCACTTTTGAGGAGGTTGTTACAAAAAATCCAGGATACTACTTCCTCTGCGTACTCGTGTTGTTCTACGGGACAGGGTCACATCCGCAGGGTCAGCCATCTTGTAGCTCTTCCACAACCTGTGGCACTGGGTCCTGGTACTCCTGGCAGTGTTCGGGGTCAGAGTCGTCCGTTGACCCGACAAAGAAGCAGACTTGCTTGGGGCTGGGGCTGGGGGTCTTGAGTCTGTGTAAGATGGAGGGGTCGGAGGAATTGGGGGCGTTCCAGAAGCTGCTGGGTAGATCCATGCAGGAGAGCTGCAGAGGCCCCACCCCATCCCTGACCACACCCCTTCCTGTACCGGACAGGTCTGTTACCGGGGGAACGCTCAGGCATTTCCTCAGGGGAACCTCGCTGCAAGAATCCACAAAAAACCCAATTTAGTGAATTTGGGGAAAAAAATATTCCTGATGCCATAACAGTCAATCAAGAAAAAATGATGACACTGACACATAAATAATCTCAAGAAACAGATTACGCACATCTGTCTGATGGAAGAATTTTAAGAGTTGCTTGATTGTATGTATGGTGTGCATGACTGTCCTGTATATGCTGTACATCTGTGACAGGTGAGACTCACCTGGTGGATTCTGCACCTGCTCCCCTCCAGACCTGGTTGCACACGGCCCCTGCCACCCCACACAACCACCGAACGTCCGCAGGCACCTCCGGCACCCACTCCACCAGCCTGGCACGCACACAACACACCATAATATTAATTTCAATGTCCAGTTAACCATGGAAATGTAATCAGTGGAAAAATAATGACAGTCAAAAGCCACAGGAGGGGCGGCACACCTTTTTGCATTTCCGTGTACATTTGTCACCATAAAGGATATAGTTTTATTTGTTAAAAAACGTTTTTGGCTTGAGCTTTGTAACTACAGTTCATCACAATTACATTTCAACTTCACAGGGAGGAATATTGCTACATAGCAGTAACCACTAGGTGGTGCTATATTGCTATACTCTCACCTCTGAGTGATGGAGTATGCAGACTCCACAGGCAGGGTGTACGGAAGCAGCATATAGGACGCCACGCGCACAGGAAGGAGCCCTTTCACCTGCGCATACAACCCATGAGTCTCTCTGCAGGCCTCGCAAAACACTGGGGGAAACAACAACACCGTCAGTACAGTCACACTGACAATAACAACATAACAGCACTGACACTTCACACCACGAAACACTGAGAACGACAACACAAAAATACTGTCAGTACAGTCCGCGCAGACCTCGCAAAACACTGAGAGAAACATCATTAGTGTCAGTACAAAGCACTCACTAACAACAACAACAATGGTAATACACAAAAACAAAGGCTGACAGTGACAACAACACAACCCTGGCAATACACAAGAGCTTTTTGAGGAACAGGTGTGCTTGTGTCAGGGAGAAAAATACTTTGCATTCATGAATAGATGCATATTAAAATTTTCTCACTGTATCAGCTGTATGGCTTGGATAATTGTGCAAAACAATTTTCAAAAAAACATTGTGTGATATGTCAGCAGAAAACATTTCGATGAGTTAAGAGATTTTTTTTTATTTTTAGCCCCGATTTTTCCCCAACCCGAATGTTCAAACGAATTTGTTGAGCTCACCATAGCCCTGACAGCTGTGGGAGGAGAAGTCGCGCACGTGACTCCTCCAATTCACGTGTGGAAAATCTCACTTCTTTTCACGTTGCGGCTGCACCACCAACCGCACGCTGCCTATGACGTCGGAGGAAGACGTAGTCAGCGTACAGTCGGTTTGTGCTGCCGCTGGCGCCCAAGCAGCCCAAGGCGCTATTGTGATGAGGCCAACGGGAGTTAGGCTGACCTACCCTGTATCGAGCCCCAGCGAGGCTGGCCAAGTGTTTCCTCGCCAATGGGACGTCTGGCCATGGCCGGGAATGGCGAGGTCGGGAATCGAACCCCCGACCTCAGGGCCCGTAGGCAGCAATTTATCCTACGGCCCGATGAGTTGAGGGATTTTTGATAAAACTACGTGTGCAAGGTGTGAGGTGCGGGCCCTGCCTTTTTTGAGCGGGGCGGAGGTTGTCAACAATCTGCTCGTCCAACCACCCGTGCCGCTTCCTCAGGAGGCGGAGTCTCCGCAGCAGCCACTCCTTGGTGGTCTCCGTGGGAACAGGTTTCCCGGGTGTTGATTGGCTCTTCCTCTCTCCGGAGCAGCAGCAGGTGAGGGAAGGGGTTTTACCTCTGTTACAGACAGACCTGCGGACGGGCTCTCCGGCTTCAACAGGTCTGAAAGGGTTTCAACCAATAACCGACAATCAGATCAGAAATCTTTCCTTCATTGTTTATGCACCTGTAAGTGTTTGTCAGCACATCTGCATCACCTGTAACTCTGAGGAAAATACTCACTGTTCTCTTGGAGGAAGCGTAGGGCATCCTTGTATCCATTCTGACACATCTCAGCCAATACCTGTCTCAGGAAACACATGGCACCTGGGTCAGGATGACATTTGCAAAGACACAAAGTTCTACCCGCAAAAACACCAGTGTAATCTCTCTGCCTGTCTATACTGAGTTGTCTATGCTAAGGACGAGAACAGTTACGATAGCGCTACTTCATCACAGTCGACGTCTAGTTTGAGGATGAAGAAGGAAGTCTATTCGCACCTCCTCCTTCTCTCCTCTCCTCCACTCCTCTCCTCCCCTCCTTTCCTCCTCATACTCCCCAGTAGGAGACGAGTGGTAGTGGGGGAGTGGAGGAAAGGAGGAGAGAAAAGTTTTGGGGCGCATCCTAAGACTCTTAACGGTCAGCAATGGCCTGATCTGGATTCATACAGACTCTTTGACAAAGTCAATTATTATGTATGTATGACATATCTCCTACTACATGGTCTTTGATTCTATTTCTTTTAGATAAAAGTAGATTTGCTGTTTAATGCAACTGGCCACAGACAAATGGGAATAGTATTCGTGCTCGGCTGTAGCTTTTTGTGAATGTGGTTACAGAAGCATAGAGATCACATGGAAATAAAGTCTTGTGTGTTTGTGTGGGCAAAGTGAGGAGAAAAGCACAACAAACATCTGAGTGAAGAGTGAAGCGATAGAAGGCCATGGCCTGCCCTGTCCCTTAGCCATGTGATTACATAAACACAAGATAGAGTGAGGTCACTGTGGCCAGAACACAAACACACACACACACACAGACACACACACACACACACACACAAACATATACACACACACACACATGCACAAATATATACACACAGACACACACACGCACACACACACACACATACATATACGCACACACACACATATACATATACACACACAGACACACAAACACACACACACACACATACATATACGCACACTCACACACAAACACATACATATACACACACACAAACACACACGTACATATACGCACACACACATACAAACACATACATATACACACACACACAAACACATACATACACACACACACACACGCACACAGCTCTCTTGTTTGACCCCATTCTCCCGCATTCTCTCCTATCAGGTCATGTTTGTACAGACAGACACTGGTTCCCGGTGCCCTCGTCCCAAAAGGGAACCCAGTGTTTGATTAATGCAGGTCAAAGCTTGGGTCTGTGTGTTCTCCACCCTCCCCAGCCCCTACACCTCAGCACATGCCCCCTCAACGACTCCACTCAACACAAGTTGTGGAGGATTATGTTATGGCAGCAGTGTGGAGGTTTGGAGAGGGAGGAAGGAGGGGTACGTACTTTGGGTTCAGGGGGAAACAGGGCCTTGGTCAGGCGGTACATGTTCCCCAGATTGACGTGGACGCTGGTGTTGGTGAGACGTGCCTCGTGGAAGCTGAAGGAGTTGTCACGGGGGCAGATGTCGCTCTCGCCCGAGAAGGGCGACACGGTGATGGTGTCCTTCAAGTCGCACCGCGGCAGGTTGTTACTGATACCGCCGTCCACATACCGCTGAGGGAGGAGACAGGCAGAGGGGGAGAGTCACCTGCCACCAGTCAGCCAATCAGCTTGTCAACCAATCAGTCAGTCAGCCAGTCAGCCAATCAGATAATCAGTAATTCAGTCAATCAGCCAATCAGGAAATCAACCAATCAACCAACTCACCAATCAATCCCCAACCCGAATGTTCAACTAATCAGTCAGTCAAACTGTCTTTTTGTATAGGCTAAAGACGATTAAACACTATTTTGTGTTATATATTTAACCTAAATTATTTTGGGATCTTTTCACAGCTATATTATGCCTCGTTCCAGTCAGAGTGAACTAAAGCCATAGCATAAGAGCGGCACAGTCACACAGGGCAGGGGAGACAGAACAGCTTCCATGTGAACACTTTCCTTACTGCCCGTTACCATGACTACAGAGTCCCAAAAAAAAAAAACACACAGAGAAACCTCGCCTGGTACACCTATTACTCATGAAGCCTGCCAGCCCCGGCACCCTGACCCCGTCACCGTGTGGGGCTTGCACAGTTTCAGGTGTAAGTTGACTCACAGGAATTCCAGCTTAAGCGAATACTTCTCTCAGCTACACACATGCGCCTCAGTGATTACATAACCAACACCGACATGGAATAACACAAATCAACAAGACACCGGACAAGTATCCCTGGTGAAATGAAGCCTAGAAGAACAAATAACTATGTGAAGACTTCATAACCATAAAAAAATACTGTTCTTCTCTGTCATTCATAGAAAACTAACAGCGTGAATATTTGTACAGAAAGCAAATCCCACACATGACCTGCAACAGGGAATCATGCCTGTTATTGGTGCAGCCACCCCAATACACGAAAATATCTAATTCCTAACTGGTTGGATATCAAATGAAGGTCTTTAATATATGCATGCTTTGTTGCATTTTTTAATGATGCCATCCTTTGTGTTTGTACACTGCATAGTTAGGATGTGGATTTACAGACTTTTGTTGGAACCTTCAGGTGCTAGCAGCTAAATCCTGCCAGCTCACTGGCAGCCATTTTCTGGTTGGCACCCTGTCTAAATAATCTTATTGCCACGCTTGCATAATAACATGATTCTAAACTAACTCTTTCCAGGGCAATTTAAGGTAATAAAAGGAAAAAAACAAATGCTAGAAATCAAATGTCACTCCATTTATGCTTAATTTTAAAAACATTGCTTTTAAACATCTATATCTTTAAATAGTTGTTAATAATTTTCACATTTTACTGTGACCAAGACAACTGAGTATTTGATAGGAGAGAAAATAGAGTATCAGATAATATGCATGTTGACAACACAAGTTGGACATGTGGACTGAGCCAGTGTGTTTTTCTCAAGGGCAATTCAATGAAGGTCTCATACATTGTTTACACTACCTCACTTACAGTAGGCAGACACTCTTATCCACAGTGACTAACAAGCTTAACATGTTTACACAGCGGCCCATTCATACAGATAGATATTTACTGAAGCAATTCAGGTGAAGTACCTTAAGCAAAACCTTGGAACTGAGCCATCAGGCTCTGAGTTACGACCCCAGCTCCAAAACCATGACACCCGTTTCTGCATACTTCTACAGCATTCTTTAAAATTCACTTACCACTCCACGGAAAGATGGAGGGATTAGGCCACAGTAGATGGGGATGAAGCTGCTGCAAACAAGTGCCTGAAAGGACAGCGTTACCATGGTTATCACAGTCCCAAACCCCAAATACCCAGGGCCTGATAGGGCCTGATGTACCAGAGCATTCAGTATATGCAAATTTGTTTCCCTCATGCAAAAAGAAACAGAGAGCATGTGATTGGCTGAGGTAGGTCATTTGGTCCAATCACAAATCATGCCACTGAAATTGCATTTTAATATGTGCTGAATCTCGCCCTTATTGTCAATGAAGAGATGGACCCACTGCTCATTAGTGGGAAATTTTACGTATACAAGCATGGAGTAAAATGCTACAAAAAAAACACAAGATGGAGTTGTCATCTCTTTGATCTGACAGGTACATGTTACATAATTAAACTGATTGCATTTACATCAGCAGTAAAATGGTTTCACACAGCGATGAGCCCTGGCAGGCCCTCACGGAGCACGCTCAGGTACGCTCACCTGTATGAGCTCCTCCTTGGAGCGGAACTCGGACACGAGCACGTTCTGGCGGTCGGAGACGCGCGTGAGGGAGACGCAGAGGCGGCCCGACGCCCGCAGGTGGGCGTCCTCGGGCAGGTCCCGGTTCAGCCCGGCCCGCAGCACCTTCACCAGGTTGAAGCTGGGGTGCAGGGGACCCAGGCTCCGTTTCCGGGCCTCCTTTGCCACGGCGATGACATCCTCACAGCACTGCGCTTCATGGGGCGAGGAGAACAAACAAGCTTCAGCACACCAGCTGGTCTGGAAACATGGCTGACCAGGGTCTGACACTGTTGCTCATATAATCAGAAGGAAGCGTGGATGCCTCATCCCTTTCTCTGGATAAGAGCACCTGCTAAAAGACTGCAGTGTAATGAAATGTGAAGAATACATAAGAATACATGGTGGCAGGCCTTTTTCATTATACAGACCCCAGCACAGTCTACAACAGGGATGTAAATTTCAATGTCCTGGAGGCCCGAAAAGTCTTTTAGTGACCCAATGTGATGTAATATCCCCAGAATTCCTTGCTGTACGGCACTGCACTGTTACAGTAAACTGGCAGATTGGACTCTGGACCTGCTGCTGACCTACAGTAACCTCCAGCTTTGTGCTGAGCCCTTACTGTACGTGTAAACACTTCAGCCTCCATCCGCACACACTGCTGCAGCCAATCCTTTGCTGTAGGCGTATGCGAAACACTTCAGCTTCCAAACTGCTGAAGCTAAATCCTTCACCCATTGTCTGCCTGTAGCACTGACTGTATTGGTATTTCCAAAAGAGTTAATCTTTCACACGGCTGACAAACTGTTTCCACGGCAGTATATTACAGACTCAAACCAAATTACTCAGAAAAATGGCAGAACTGTCGCATTTCGGTTGATATATTGTATAAATACCACATGGTGATATCTCTGGCAATTCCCAGTCATAGTATCTAGAGGATTAAAATACTTAAAGTAATAATTTGACCTGGATTTGGTAGTGCCAGAAGTGCAAGTCTTACAGGCAGGTGATTTGATAATATGCATGCCAAAAATGTGACCAGCTGAATGACATGCACCATTGACTTACAGGGTTGTAAATAAAAACTGATACCAGCTGGGTGACTGATTGTATTTTTTTGTAACCCATGCACTGTTTCACCACCATGTTTGTTACACAAATGACTGGCATTTTGATGTGTAAGTGGGAGATATCACAAATATATCAGTATGTATCTCCTGTACAGGGGAATAAATACATTTAAATGTTCCTCCAGGTGGAACTGGGTGGAACTTTTTTTCTGTGAGTAAGAAGCCTTAGCGGCTACGTAAAAGTCTTTCATCACAGTATGACTTCATTAATGTGTCGTTGTACCGAATCACTTAACGTGGTGAATCAGTCTGAAACAGCACTGTGGGTGATGTCACTGCACTCTCAGTGTGAACTCAGAAATTCCATTTTAAGGCAGACCTGATATCTCAGCAGACAATATTAGTTTCCATCTGAAGGAGTACCGATTGGGAAAACCTTAGTAGCTGCCCAAAATACAAGTCATATACTTACAATGGGATCCGCGCCGTCCGTCAGGTGTGATTTAAAAACAACTATGCAAACACTCCTTAAATACGCTGCTTATTTCATCGTGCTGAATTATTGGTGACTCAAGAGGATTAAATTGTGCTGTATGATTCTTTGAGATCATTACAACCACAACAAAAACTCGACATATGATTGGCTAAGGACAGACAGAGACACACAGACACGATATCAATTTGCTACAGACCTGTGTGGAAGCTATTTTGTACCAACAAAGAGAAGAACTTATGATCCCACTGTCATCCCAAGGTAAACGTATTTCTTCCAGTTCCCACAATTCAACCTCCACCCAAATAATCCACATAACTCTATAAGTTTGACATACCTCATTTTTCATTTTAGAAAAAATTAAATAAAGTCATGTGGATGACATGAAAAATGACCTGCATTTGCCTACCTATGGATACGCCACAGGCTAGAACAGCGCCAGTGAGCGCCCCCGCCGAAGCTCCATAGATCCTTGTAGCTCCTTTGACAAGGTAAGGAGCGCGCTCCAGCAAGCAGCTAGCGACCCCGATGTGGTAGACTCCCAAGAATCCGCAGCCGGCGAAGGAAATATTCCATTCTCCTTTCAGATCAAACATCCCTCGGCTTAAAATAGCCTTTGTCAGAATAGCAAATCTTCTCAAAAAGTGTTATATAGTCAATGGGACCAATGTTTAAGGACTCTTTGCTTACATAGTAACAGAGACTCTTTCATATTTTCATGACCTTTCAGCTGTTAAATTCTGTACTGCAAAGTCTATAGCTGGATGCAAGTGGGAGAGCAGCGTTTCCTTGCCCCTGTCAAGAAGTGTTTGCCAGGCTGTTAAGGAGATCGAAAGTACAGTTGTAAGCTTGTAAGCAAAGTTTTTTTTTCTTCCGTGTTTTAGCCCAGTGCTGCCGGTAGCCAATAGCGTGCTGTAGGCTGAGCTCAGCAGCTCGATGTATTTACATTCCACACCCTCCCTCATATTTTACAGTATCGTGTGGAGGATTGGCATGCCACGCGGGAGTTCCAACCCCATGCGTCACACGTGTGCCGCAGCAAGGCCATTTGCATGAAAAACAAAGTGAAACGATTTGAGCTTGAAACCTCAAGCTCAAGTCTACACTATATTTTACCGGGTAACATCTTAAATACAAACAAAGTTAATACCAATGTAACCGGTAAATTATATTTTTTTTTCATGTGTACAACATAATCCTCATATTACTTATAAATTACATATCGTTCCCCGAGATGCTTGTCATTGTAAATGTGTCGGTTTTATATTGCCTACTAACCTTTCTTATTACCGTTTACTCATCACCAATGTACAAGAAGCAAAGACCATCTCGATAAAGAGCTTGGATTAATACACAAGAATTTGACACTAGGTAAGAAGACGTGTTCTAAATTCGTGCTTTGCCACACTGTGATGACATTAAAACCAGTTCAGTGAGGATGCGCGCCGAACGGTTCCTCGGTCGCGATGCCAGGAGACATCTTCCGGTTAAGATGGAAAACAAAAACCACCGAGTGAGCACGCGCCCTGAGAGAGAGAGAGAGAGAGAGAGAGAGAGAGAGCGAGCAGGTAGGGCTCGTGGCACAGCGCTGGTGCTGAGGCAAGGCGGCATCCGCAGCATCATCCAGCATCACGGAGCGAATGCTATTACATCACTTTATCCCAATCCGATTGGCTGAGCCTGAAAGCCTTAGAAGCCAGCGAGTCCTCGCCATACATCTCTGCGGCTGCTTGGAAATCCTTTCACCCCTTTCCACCATCAACAATACAAGTAATATTTGATATTAACTTTACTAGAGATCCACTTCACGATGGCCGAGAGCGAGGCAGAAACGCCAAGCACCCCGATTGAGTTCGAGAGCAAATACTTCGAACACAACGGAGTGAGACTGCCTCCCTTCTGCCGAGGAAAGATGGAGGAAATATCAAACTTCTCGCTCAGGAGTAGTGACATATGGATTGTCACCTATCCCAAGTCAGGTAAACATGTTTATTTGATGTTGCAAAATTGCAGAGCATTAGGTGGCGATGCAGTGTCTGTAGAACATATAAGTCATATAAAGGACTAATGCAGACGAACATGTACATAATACAAGAGGAATTAATGTTAAATTATATATTTAGACTATACAGTATTGTATCGTATGTAAGATATTAAAATATCAGTGATTTTTGGCGGTTATTTGATTCGATGTGTTATTTGCACGGTCATGTTTGGTTCTGGTATGCTCTTATCTTCCAGCATGTGATCGGGTTTTTCTGTGAAATATAGCTGTTTTATTCTCATCTTTGGATATGACTGCACTTGTAAATTACCAGCAAGCCTAATTTGCTGGTAACTTACCAACTTCATAATAAATACAGCAAGAAAAGGAAGTCCTTTGGCTACATTGTTCGCACAATCCAAAGGGGTGAGTCCGTTTAGTCATGAAATATAAATACCAATACACTGACAGTATTTTTTTTTTTTTTTTTTGCATTCGTTTTTTGGTAATTTCAGAGATTGCAGCTTATATTATGAGGAACCTCAGTCCTCAGGCAGTCTGTCTTGCAGGTGAAACGCTCATATTTTTAGAGGACACACAGGAGGTGTCCTCATACGTGCGATATGGTGTTATGATTGTGGATGATGGGAATTCGTCACTAATTCAGCACGCGAAATGTTTACATTTGCTCTTGTAATAATGTGAATTAACTGAATGGCTACTGGGAAAAATGGACAAACACGGATGTTTATCACATAAATATGTACTTGGGTTTTCGTTTATTATCCAAGAACCATGACCTGCATCTTCCATGATATCAAGGTTGCCAGAGACGAGGATTAAACCTCCATTCATGGGGGATTTTCACAAATTCATGGGGTTGACTGTCAGGTTAATAATGCAAAGCTTACTACGATAGATGGGGGATTTGAAAACAAAGCAAGGAGGACAACATAAGGGGTAAAATAAAAAGTATTAAGGAGTAGAATAGTGAGGGGAATAAACCCCGGTCATCTGGCAACATTGATAATTATTCATAATGATGATGAACTTGTAGGGGTGTTCTCCACAGAACAGTCACTGTGTAATCTACTTAATTCACCTCACAGTGCACAGACTGGAATCTCTGGCTCCTCCATCATAATGACAGGCCTGGCTGCATTCAGTGCAGACCTTCTGACTGAGTGATTTAATCACCCAGCTGGGAAAATGTTCGCAGAGTGCTGGGGAAGATTTCGGTTTATATTCCCATTATATTGTAAGACAGTGCTGTGGTGAGAACATTTCCCCAAGCAAGTGTAGTCAAATTCACAGAATGCCTGCTTCATCATATTCAGGATGTCCAGGAATCATGAGGAATGTATTCATGGTAATAAGGCTGATAGGTTAGCATACTGTAACTCCAAAGCCCACATATATTCATGGTAATAAGGCTAATAGGTTAGCATACTGTAACTCCAAAGCCCACATGTATTAATGGTAATAAGGCTAATAGGTGGGTATACTGTCTGAGGAGGTTAGCATACTGTAACTCCAAAGCCCACATGTATTAATGGTAATAAGGCTAATAGGTGGGTATACTGTCTGAGGAGGTTAGCATACTGTAACTCCAAAGCCCACATGTATTAATGGTAATAAGGCTAATAGGTGGGTATACTGTCTGAGGAGGTTAGCATACTGTAACTCCAAAGCCCACATATATTCATGGTAATAAGGCTAATAGGTTAGCATACTGTAACTCCAAAGCCCACATGTATTAATGGTAATAAGGCTAATAGGTGGGTATACTGTCTGAGGAGGTTAGCATACTGTAACTCCAAAGCCCACATGTATTAATGGTAATAAGGCTAATAGGTGGGTATACTGTCTGAGGAGGTGGGCATACTGTAACTCCAAAGCCCATATGTATTAATGGTAATAAGGCTAATAGGTGGGTATACTGTCTGAGGAGGTGGGCATACTGTAACTCCAAAGCCCATATGTATTAATGGTAATAAGGCTAATAGGTGGGTATACTGTCTGAGGAGGTGGGCATACTGTAACTCCAAAGCCCATATGTATTAATGGTAATAAGGCTAATAGGTTAGCATACTGTAACTCCAAAGCCCATATGTATTAACTGTAATATGGTCTCCACCCTCTACATTCCCAGAAGCTTAGATCAGTTTAGTCCATATAACTGCATATAACATGGCTGCTATCCACCTTATACCCTGCAGCCAGTATGTAAGGATTTTGGGACAAACATTTGAGCATCTCTTTGACTGCAGTTCCATAAATTAGGAGTAGACTGTAGAATCCGGATGACTCCCCCGAGTATCAGGAAGTGACCTCACAGGGAGATTCCCTCACTTCCTGTTGTGTGGGGCCCACCGGAGCACTGATAGTGTGTTGGTAGTGTAAAGAGATATCTGGTGTCTCTCCATTTTTAAAGCAGCACATGTTTGCAAGGCCTCTATGGTAAATAACACACAGACATCATGTCCTCCGCTGCTTTAGGCAGGGCCCAGTGAGGAAGGCAGACTAATTGCAGAGTGTGTTATTTTACAATGTCTATTTTTACATGCAACAGGGCGCTGTAACACCCTGTTCAGTTTCAGCCCACACACGGCTAAATGCTTGATGGCATGCAGGGGGGAAAAGGCAGGTTTCACGCAGAACAAGATGCAGGGAGAATGCAAAAAGTGTCACCCATGAATAGCAAAAGATTACACAGAGTAGGCTGATTAGTGGAAGCTTCAGAGAAAAAATACTGCCCACAGCCCTACGCATTGCCCAGCTTTTCAGATGCTCCCCATAAATTAGGGGCAGAGTGGGGGGGCAGGGTATGTTGACTCATTTGTTGGGGGGGTAAGAAGGTGAGTGAGCTTTTTAAAAAAAAAACATTGTTCATTTATTGTGTATATGTATAAACGTATTAACTGCTAAAGTTGTACTTGATTCAGATTAATGGAGTTTTCCAGGTATTGCGCCAGGTGAAGCCTGTGCCCCACTGGGATTTATGGCCCTGCTCCATAGCAAAGATAACACCTGTGTAATAGAGCAATAAGAGATATGGACAGGGATTAAACTGAAAGTTAAGGGACAACCATGTACTTTGACAGTAATTCCGTGTGCAATCAATGTTTCTTTTTTACGGCGGTTTGAATCATTATAATTTGCCACAGACTCCATGGTGATAATCTAATCGCCACAAACCAGTTGAGACCGGTTATGGACCAGGCCACCATCCCAACCGGCCCGGTGTCTTCTGAGAAATCATGAGCGTGTTTGGGAGGATCTCCAGCTAGTGGCATCTGTTCGAGCCAAATGACCCATTGCCCTGTACTGTAACCTTAGACTTTCCCAATCTATTGATTGACTAGCACAGGAGGTTTCAGTTTGTGACATTTTTTAAATGAAAATTCCTGCAATCTTATTGGCTTTACCAAGCCTTAGAATTTCAGGTCAGTGGTTGTCCTGGCAACTGCTCAGCTTTAAAAGCCCGCAACAATGTTAATAATTTGTCCTGTTTTCTAGCCAACTGTAGATGACACGCCACCTTGCCTCCATATTGCTTGTCTGCTCCTGGTTACCATGGTTTCTGTTGTCGTGTGATTTCAGAGGGAGATCAAACACATGACAGGTCACATGACCTGAGATAGCTGGGAGCTGTGCTGTGGTTGGTGCACAGCATTGCACATCCTCTGTACCCACTTTCCCATTGGCTGAAGAGAGACCTGAAACATGGGGCAGGAGGGTGGCTGCGTAAATTTGTACATGTAAAACCCATAAGTTACATATTTAGTTGCTTATTGAGACACAGCGAGATTCAGTGAGTTTGAAACTCAGTTAGTTATGAGTGCACTCATAATTTTGTGTGCTACCACCAAGGGTGTGGCACCAGGGGAAAAAAAGGTACTAAGTATACAGGGCCCAAGGGTTTGAAGGGCCCACGAGAATCTGGGAATTTTTTTAAAGAGTGGAGGGGCCCTCAGAGCCTGCCTGTGTACAGGGCCCAGAATTTCTAGCTACCTGGCTACAACCAGCCATTTCTGTAACTGAATTCCTCTTTTGAACCTGTTTCCCTGACAGCGACAGCTAACTTGCATGAGCACTGTTTATCTGTGGGTGTTAGTTTTATTGCCGTGTTAAAATATCTCTGTATGAGTCATGGCTGCAAAGAAGCAAAAACACTTTCACTCTGACAAAGTGATTCATTGTCGAAACATAGCGATGCAGATATTACAGGGCTTTAAATGGGAAGGTTCTCATAAACAGCCATGCTGTACTGTACAGAACCTGTACTGGTGATTTTGTGTGTTTGCAGCTGTTTCCATTTTTCGCATTCAGAATCTTATGACATCATGTTGAATCAGCAGTTATGTTTTCTCCCCCAGTGTGCTATGATGTCATACTGTATGCTGCATAATTACATGTGAAGGGTCAAAGGTCACAGAAATGTATCTATAAGGGGCGGGTCTCCACAGGCTGACTCAGGGCCTGTTTATCAGACCTGATTTTATGGCCCTGATTGGCAGGTCACATCTCATACTCAGCACAGGGCCTGGGAGTGTATTATGTCTCGTGCTGTGCAGCTACCATGTTATCCTCTGCTCATTATATTACATCATTAATATCGTCCCCTGCTTAACCAATCAACACAGCCTGGTACTGGGCAGAAGCACACAAGCCCAGATGTGTGACTCAGGCCTGGGATTTCCATAAAGCTGATTCGTGAAAATTGCTATGCAAATAAAACTGAACTGAAATTAATGAAAACAAAGTGGGAAAAATAGTCTATTACTCAGTGGAGAGGCTTGTGTTTTCAATTTCTGAAATACACTGCAAATATAATTTAATTACTTGAGTGAAAGACAAGTGAGAAAGCATGTGAGCATGCCAGGTGAGCATGCATTCTAATGCCAGGTAAGTATGCTTTCTAACTTGAGGTAAGTGTACATTCTGACGCCTGGTGAGCATGCATTCTGAGGCCAGGTAAGTATGCTTTCTAACTCGAGGTAAGTGTACATTCTGACGCCTGGTGAGCATGCATTCTAAGCTCAGGTGAGCAGGCATTCTGACCTCAGGTGAGCATGCAGTCTGACGCCTGGCAAGCATGCATTCTAACTCGAGGTAAGTGTACACTCTGACCTCAGGTGAGCATGCATTCTGAGGCCAGGTGAGGTGGAGGGAAGAGCGAGCCCCACAACTCCTCCCAGGTGGGATCTTCTGAGGGTCGCCATGAGGGTATAATGGCTGAATATTGTGTTTTTGCTGTGTGCTGAATCACTGCAGTGAGACAGCAGGTCTTGGTGACATTTGTGCTTGTAGCATTATAAAGAGCCTGAGGAAACGGTTTGGTTTTTTCGTAACTCTGCGACATTAACACATGGGCCCCTGCTGTGTGAGCTTTATAAAGTTAGGTATTGTTTGGGGTGACTATTTGTGGGGACAGGATGTTTGTGGCCTTTCTCTAAGTCCCAATTCACAGAACCGGAGCAGCTATCTGGGATCTCTCCCGGAAATCCAGACAAGCGTGGGTGCCAGCGTTTTCCACAGGGAATTATCCTCAGCCCGGGGAAAATCGGCTTTAGTCATGTCTCTGATGCAAGTGAGCAGAGGTCTAGTCAATCACAAGATGAGTAAATAAATGACAGTGGGGAAACAGGGCCGAGGAAACACACAAGCAGGCTCTGTTGCTTCTGCTTGGAGTGACCAGAGTGTGGTTCCACGCTAGGGTGAATTTCCTCCAGGGAACGAGGGCCCTGGGCCTCGTTTGACTTCTCACACACATGAGACAGGGTGCTAAGATGAAGTAAGGAGGCTGGAACAGCAGAGTCTTTTACAGCGAGGGCATGCAGAGCAACAACATGATGCACTCCTGCAATACCACACTTAACGCAGACATTACCGGAGGTAAAACGCGGGTAAGCACTTACGCAACACTTCCTTGCTGTTGTGGGTTAAAATTGTGATTTCTAGGGAACAGGGAACATTGCAGGAATGGTCTTAGCATGCTTGTTAATTTTGTCATTTTTATTTCACACAAGCGCTCAACTGTGTTTTGTAATTTTTGTGTTATAGAATCTGTTTTGCAACTTTTCCTCTGCTGTGAATGCACCAAAGAGTTTCTAAAATCCTCTCTGCCATTCAGTCCATTCCCTTCCCTCTCTCTGACAGGATAATTCCAGATAAGGGCTGTATAGGGAAGAATATCTTTAGAATGACTGTTTTGATTATTAATAATAAAAAAACATTACCTCCTTGTTCTCTCCTCTCTCCCTCTCTCAGGGACCAGTCTGCTGCAGGAGATGGTGTATTTGGTGAGTCAGGGGGCGGACCCTGATGAGATCGGGTTGATGAACATCGATGAGCAGCTGCCCGTGTTGGAGTACCCCCAGCCAGGCCTGGAAATCATCCAGGTACCACCCTGAAATCTCCTTACAAAATGAGTAAATTAGCTTATGACATGTGAAGGTCTTGTTGCTGATAACTGATCTGAGATCAGTGGAGACTGCTCTGAGCTCTGTGTTTCTTTGTGTTTATTTTTAACCCCCATTTTAAACGGTGTGACTGTGTTGTTGTTAGTTCACTGCGCTGATGTTCGGTCTCTGCGCTTTCTGCCGCTCCAGGAGCTGACGTCGCCTCGTATGATCAAGAGCCACCTGCCTTACCGCTTCCTGCCCACTGCCCTGCACAACGGGGAGGCCAAGGTGAGTCTCCACATGGCAGGCTAACGAGGTTAACGAGGCTGAGGCTGACGAGGTTAACGAGGCTGACATTAATGAGGCTGAGGTTACCAGGGTGACAAGCTTATTGAGCCCACAGTCAGTTGAACAAAATCGAGGTTGCTGAGTGTGCATCTGACCAAACCCTGAGAAGTGGTGTGGCTGATGCTTACACACAGGTGTGTGTGTGTGTGTGTGTGTGTGTGTGTGCATTTGTTCAACAGGTAATCTACATGGCCAGGAACCCCAAAGACCTGGTGGTGTCATACTACCAGTTCCATCGCTCCCTCCGAACCATGAGCTACAGGGGCACCTTTCAGGAGTTCTGCCGCAGGTTCATGAACGACAAGCGTGAGTTCACCTGGCATCACCTGGGCTCGCTGACATTTATGGCCTTTCCGTAACTCACACTTTTACGATAAGACTATCATTTGCAGCATGTCATTCAGCGCTCTTAAGTCATAACTACTCCCATGATGCACCAGGGCCTCTTGCTCATATTGGTGTATTGAGATTACAGGATACATTCTGTATATATTTCAATTACATCCACACAAGACAGGCTCTGTTTGAAGTCCCTACTTTCCCTTTAGGGTCAATGTTATTTTGTAAGAAACAGTAAATAGCATTACATAGTAATGCTACACTTGCATGTATGTATATACTAGATACTCGTTATCAAGAGCAACTTCCACAACTACATCTCAACATCCAATCCATTCACACAGCTGGATCTGGAGATGAAGTGGAAGGAAAACTGCCTTGGTCAAGGGTACAACAGCAATGCTCATCCTGGGAGTTGAACTTGCAACATATGTTAATAAGCCTGATTCCCTAACCACAATACTAACTACAGCATAACCCTGAGATACAGGCCCAGTGTCAAACCAAACATATAACAGACCTCACAGAGAAACAGCAGAGAGTAGCAGCAGAGCACAAAGACAGAGTAAGTAGATACAGCAGGACCACCGCAGCCCAGAGAAACTCACTGACCTCTTTCTGACCTTCCCCTGCAGTCGGATATGGCTCCTGGTTCGAGCATGTGCAGGAATTCTGGGAGCACCGCTTGGACTCCAACGTGCTGTTCCTGAAATACGAAGACATGTTTAAGGTTAAGAAGTAGACACTCGATCATGCTTCGCTGTGGTGTGTGGCATGTGGAACCTGATCATTTCTGCTAGCTTCCTGAGAGCCAGGGTCAGGGGGGTCCTTAGCTAACACCCACTGTCTGTTTACAGTCACCCAGCAGAACCCCTGCTATGGCTTCCCACAGTAGCTGGACAGGACATGAAAGGGGAAAGGGGATCCCTTAATGTGTCATAAACTCAAATGTGATGCACCATCACATGTACACCAGGCCCAGTCCTGACTGGCCGCTACAAACATACTCGTCAGGCACATTTAAGCCCTGTTACCTTGGTGACCATTAGCATGAACATTAGCATACTGTTAGCATTGATATTAGCATACTAGCATACTGTTAGCATCAATGTGAGCAG
The DNA here is from genome assembly GCA_022829145.1 of Albula goreensis. Taxonomy (NCBI): domain Eukaryota; kingdom Metazoa; phylum Chordata; class Actinopteri; order Albuliformes; family Albulidae; genus Albula; species Albula goreensis. The sequence goes on along the minus strand of CM040763.1, from coordinate 2,497,176 downwards.
ACTATTAGCATTCTCATTTGAATATTTGCATACTGTTAGCGTTGATATTAGCATATTAGCATTGATATAACTAAAGTTCAGTGAGACTGCTCTGGGCGAGTCAGTGTTTGCAGGTTTGTCATTGGCTAGGGGTTTTGGGGAGTGGTGATTTTGGGCCCAGGGTCTGAAAGTGTCCTCCCCTCCCCACTCTGCCCCTCCCCGCCCTGTCCTGTGCAGGACCTGAGCGGCCAGGTGGAGCAGCTGGCGCGGTTCTTGGGTGTGGACTGTGACAAGGCCCAGCTTGAGGCCTTGGTGGAGAGCTGCCAGCAGCTGATGGAGCAGTGCAGCTCTGACCTGCCTGTCTGCAGGGGTACGACACACTCACACAAGCAAACACACACACACAACATACACACTCACACGAGCAAACACACACACACAACAAACACACTCACACGAGCAAACACACACAGGCACAACATACACACGAGCAAACACACACACGCACACACACACACAATATATACACTCACACGAGCAAACACACACACACACACACAACATACACACTCACACGAGCAAACACACACAGGCACAACATACACACGAGCAAACACACACACGCACACACACACAATATATACACTCACACGAGCAAACACACACACACACACACAACATACACACTCACACGAGCAAACACACACAGGCACAACATACACACGAGCAAACACACACACACACACACACACACAATATATACACTCACACGAGCAAACACACACACAACATACACACTCACACGAGCAAACACACACAGGCACAAAATACACACGAGCAAACACACACACGCACACACACACAATATATACACTCACACGAGCAAACACACACAGACACAACATACACACTCACACGAGCAAACATGCCCAGGCGCAACATACACTCTCACACGAGCAAACACGCCCAGGCGCAACATACACACTCACACGAGCAAACACACAGGCACAACATACACACTCACACGAGCAAACACACAGGCACAACATACACACTCACACGAGAAAACACACAGGCACAACATACACACTCTCACGAGCAAGCACACACACACACACAATATATACACTCATGCACAGATACCCATCGCATATCATTCTGCAGGGGTATGACACACTCACACAAGCAAGCACACATAGGCAAAACATATACACTCACGCGCACACATGCAGAGACACACAGAATGTCATTACAAAACTCATTCTCAAGTGTGAAGACACCAAGTTCATTTTGGCTCTCTATTGCCACCTTGTGGTACATTTATATATATGTGTATCATTTTCTGTTTCCTCTGTTTAGTTTGTGGTGTATTTTGAAAAGTGACATTTCCTTTGGCCCATTATTATTATTGTTATTATTATTATCATTATTATTGTTGTTGTTGTTGCTGTTTTTATGATTTACAAAATGTCATGTTTGTCCATTTTGAGTTGAATTAATTTCTTTATTTGCCATAAGACTTTCCTTTGATTTTTGTTAGTTTTCTTTGCTTTCCTCCATTTGTTTGTTTTAGTGCATGGATTCACTTGACTGCATGGTGGGAAAACACACAGAGCTCTCTGTCACACGGGCCTGTAAAACGGGGCCGATACTCTGTGCAAAGGTGAGTGAAACAACACAAAGAATCAGGAAACCATCTGAGAAAACATACCCTTTTTCACTGGAGGAAGTTAATTTCCTTTAAAAACTGTAGATCGTGTTCAGTGGTTTCTGTCTAAGTGTCAACTTTCAATAAACCAAAAGATAATTTTACATTGAATGTCACGTACAGGTTTTAAAATGTTAACACTCCACCTGTGTTTTCTTGAATCCCAGGGCCAGTGGGGCTGTGGAAGGACATCTTCACCGTGTCCATGAACGACAAGTTTGACGCAGTGTACCGGCAGAAGATGGGCAAGTCGGACCTCAGCTTCGATTTTGGCTTTTAAAAAGAGAACCCGCCTCACCGAGAACCACAGACTCCACCCTGCGTCTCTGTTCCACCCTCCATATCCCTTATCAATCTTGTAAACTCTGCCTCCCCCTCCACAAACTCCACCTTCAATCCTGCAGACTCCACCCTCAACCCTACAGGCTCCACCTCCAACTAGTGTGGGTGAGTGAGGTATCATGATGTCATAATGGGTGGAGATACCATATGTCACCAGTGACTCACTGATTTTAACCAATCATTGTAATCAGTGCACAACCTTTTTGATCGGTTGAAACAAGTAAGTGATTAACAGCTGATAGTAGCTTCACCCATCTTTGGTGTGGTGGTACCTCTCCATACCTGCAGACTCCACCCCCCACTTCTCAAACACACGTGGGCCTTGGCCTTTGGCCTACAGCGAAGATTCCTTAGAGCTACCAGATATGCAACTCTGTATTCTTAGCATTCTGTCTCCATGCCACTCCAATTCAATGCATCATAAGAATACACACACACACACAAGAGGCATGACCAGACCATGACCTGTGGAAAAGGACAGTATGCTCTTGTCTAGAATATAGCAAAGGAAACTAGTGAGGAGATACACAGGGCAGAAGGAATGCAGTAGCTGACTATCTGGTGTATCTATAGAATCTGCGACTACACTATGTGAAACAGCCACAAATATAACTGTAATGATAGATATAATGGTACAACATAACCACAACTTCAACACAACCACAGCAGATATCATGCTGACACCTAGTTTGGGACACTCTTAAGGGGTAATAATTCACCACATCATGCCGTCATTTATTCTTCTTTATGACATCTACATCTACACAATGATGACATCTTGTGTGAAATCAGGCATAAAAGAAAACAGGCCCCACTGATCACATTGATGTCCACGTAATAACATTTCCACAACGTAAGAGAAACATTGAGAGAGAGAGTTATCTGCTAGCTTAGTGGTGTAGCAGTAACTGAATACGCTCGTATACCGTAACTCTATAGCCCTGTGTATTAACAATCATTAAAAAGGCTTTTGGGTGGGCATACTGTAACTTCAAAGCCCATATGTATTAATGATAAAAAAGACTAACAGTTTGGTATAATGTACATTTCCAGAAGTTGAAGTGGGTATACTCTGTATGTTTGTGTATACCCTTGTCTACACCACTGTGCTAGCTGGAGGAACTGTATGTGCTAGCCTGTATGGAACTTCAGGCCCTGGGCCCCCACCACATCCCAGCCACAACTCGTAAACTTGTTAATGACTACAACCTGCTAACGACAACACAGATTCATCACTGCCCCAGAATAAACGGGTGGTGTGTGTGTGTGTGTCAGGTTTACATTGGCCAATTCTCAGGTGAGCCTACCTGTTTGTCCAATGAAATATTAGAGTTTATATAAAACAAAGTCTATTTAGAGCCTCTGTAACTCTTTTTTTGTTTTTGTGGTTTCATCCAGCATTCTCAATAATTTTTACATTTAAATAGAGCCATTGCTTCCCGCCAGTGCTGGTGACACTAACGTGTTTGTTTGTGCTTCTTGAATTTGCTCTAGTGTTTACGCTATGCCATCGCTGCCAATACTCACCTCGGCCTTTTGCACCTGTCAGTGCTTGCTGTGTAGGGCCCGTGTGATACCTACACCTGCCCACCCCCCCATCTTTCTGTGTGTGACCCCCAAGTGTGGGGCAGACCAGCTGGGGGACCCCAGATCAGTGTGTGGCTTCTTTGCATCAGAACAAACCAAACGGGGACTTGACTATCATTCTACTTTGTGTGACATGCTTACTCATCATTAGTGTTAGTCTATAGTGAGAAATTCAATTGTACAGACGTGTTATGTTTTAAAAAAAAAACTTAAGAAGTATATCATCCCGGATGAAGGTGTGCGCTAAAGCAAATATTCTACTGTACATAATTAAAGTTTATGGAGTGGTTAAAAATAAGATAGACCTTCACTATTATATCTGTCAGAAAATGGGAGTGAAAGGTCATGTGACACCTTGCTGAATGTTGAATGTATTCACACACATTCTGTTTTACCGAACCACCAGCTGCGGTCTAAGAACACACAGGGACGTAAACTGCTGCGCAATTGTATTTTTTTTCCGTCTACACTCTGAGATAGATCAGGATAGTGAGTGTGCATTCACCCGGCTGAATTTGGAAACCAGGTGCTGTGTTTGATCTTTCAGGAAGAAAGGTACCCAGGAAGGCCTTCCTGTGTATTTCAGGTATTTAAGACAAACCAGTACCTGCGTGTGTGACTGAGGCCATGGCTGCTAACACATACCTACAGAAATCCAACAACAGAGCAGGATTGACCTCTGTCGCTTTGTGACTGCTGTCTTGTTTGGTTTCACAACTAGACAATCTCCAGCCTGTGTTGAATTATGACAAAATTCTCTACTGGTTCTTGCAAGTAAACAAAGCATACTGTTTGGACCTGGGATTCATTGTTTACAATCAAGCCGAGACCAACTCTACCAGGTGGCCATTCTCCTGGTCTCTGGTTTTGGAACTGAGAATGTTAATGCTTTCTTAACCCTAACAAGGAGGCAAGCAGCTCTCCAAATATAACCAATCAGAAAACGCCCTTCGAGCCACTTCATTTGGAAAGGACTTTTAAACAGTGTCCTGGCAAAATGTTCAATGTGGCTCCTGCCACCAGATCATCCTCTAATTGGCTCAATTGATTCCGTCAATCTCCACCTCAGCTGAATATGGGGGACAGTCAGCCACAAAATGGCCGCCATCGCATCACCCAGGCTGGTGGATGAAGAGTTCCATTTAAGTCCACCAAGTTCAGGGAACATGTATTGAAATACAATTTCTCAATCAAAAAATAGCAACAGCCACAGAACATTAATGTCAGTTAATTTTCCCATTAAGTCTAACTCCCGATTCCACACATGCCATCTCAAAGGGAGAGAGAGAGAAAGGAAGAAGCACAAAAATAACATATACCCATTCAAAAGGCAGGAAGGCAGGGAGAGAGACTGAGAGAGCGCTTGTGTTGTTGTTGTTGCAGTTTCTTCTACAGGGACGCAGCAGTTAAAGTCCTATTTTTATATTGTTTGATTATTTAAACTGATTCCTTTGCACTGCACCTCCCAGGCTTGCTTGCTGTTTTACTGGTTTACAAATAAAGATGTTCACTCAACCATGTTGTCCTGGGTTCTGTACATGAAACACTTTTATTGACTTACACAAGTAGTATATGAGGTGTCAGTTGTTAAAGCTACCCTCTCAAGCCAAATCCACATATCCCATATTCAGTTAAATATAATGTTTAATTTCTCACCTGAACTATTTTGCCAGGTTTTTTTTAAAAAAAAAAATAAGCTCTCTAAGATAAGACAACAATATTACACAATATTTAAACTTTAGAAAAATTAATTTAAAATACAATAGAAAATACGTTTTCAAGCATATTCCAAATGACTTTATACTATTAACTTTTAAAATCATTCCCATTAAATCTTTCTACACTTTCACATTTTGCTCCGAAGGGAAGGTTAGGCCACACGTCAGTCGTAATTCATTGTGGAAACTTTAGACCAATCACAAACAATACCAGGCGGAGTCAACAGTGGTCGAATGTGACCAGTCCGTTTCCGTGGCAACCACGGAGCGTCTCGCTGGTTACGGGAACAGCGGGCGCGCGGAAATCAGGGAGAGAACGGTGGAATACAAGCGACAAAATATTCATAATATCACGCTGTGTTAAAGAGGATAAAAGGGTAAGTATCGCCATAATATCTTTTCTTACCACTCCCACAATATCTCGTATGTCTTGAAACTTGAAAATTCTCGGTGCACGGCTGTTTTTAAATAGAACTAAAACCATAATTCACCATGCCATTGTAAAATGCAATTATAACACTGTAGTTTTTTTTTTATTTCAGCAAAAACAAACAGAAAAATGCATGTACTTTCTTTAGCTTGTGAGAAAATGATCCACGTTTGATTCTAACATAAAAACAGTAATTCGAACTGCTTACTACAAACAAGAAATGTGGACGGATCAGAAAGATGACATGACGTTTCACACATTTCGGTAAAGTCCGCATTTCAATTCATGGCCAGCCCGGCAAAATTTATTTGTTGCAAAAATAACTTATTAACTTGAAACTAATGTGAACAATGAATCACAGAATAATTTCGTCTTGCATTATAGCTCTGTTTCCAATGTTCGTATGCACGTTATTTTATATTGTCAAGCTCATGAATGGACTGTGGTTACGGTTCATCAAACCAATCAAACCATTACTGCATGCCAAAATATGAGCTGGGTATTCAGGACAGAGCCAGGGCAAAAAGCAGATAACTCAGCAAACAGGTGGAGCCAGGAGAGAGAGCTGCACACTCTCTCTAATTTCCTGATTTCTCCCTCTGAGAGAGTCCTGAAAGTATTGGACTCAGCATTCAGCTTATTTATCAAATGAAAACACAGAAGACGCGCAGGAGTTGCACGCGAGCGTGAACTGATACACTTTCAAAAATGACATTTCAGAGAAGGGACAAACTCCATGCAGTGGCTTGATACTGTGAAAAAAACCTTTAGAGATTTCCAATGGAAAGGATTCTCACTAAGGAAGTTTAAGTAATAAGGTGAATAATATTTTGTGAAATGCACTGTACAAATAAACTTGTTTTGAGCTGGTATTTAATGAAAAGTAATGAAGCTAAGGGGATCTTTCTAATGAAGGTAACAGGTGGCAGGTCAACGCTGGGGTTATCACAGAAGAACAGAACCCTCTACTCTCCATCCCATACTCCTGTCCCGCCATAGATGGCTGCTCCTGTACCCCAAAACCTGGGCCCCACTGTCGTGCAGTGGTGGTTACTCCAAGACCCCACAGCACCCCAAAACTGCAGTGTACCCCAAGATCAGAGCATACACCAAAAACCCAGGAATCCCCAGAACTGAAGGGCAAACCGAAACCCAATGGTACCCCAAAATTACAGGGTACCCCTCTAACCTCTGCTGGCCATCACTCGGCCAGAGATTCAGGGTGGAGCAGCCGCCAGTCAGACTGCAGTAAGTGTTCATTTACAACTTTCATTTTAAAAGCAACACAGTGTACATCTCTGTCAGCCATTCAGGCCATGCTGGGCTCTGACAGGAAGTGACCTCACTCTCCTCTCTCCCAGCTTCCTCTGTGGGATCGGTGTGTAACAAGGCACTGACTGGGGTGCAGGTGGAGAGGGCTGTCTCTCACAGGGTGCAGGAGAAGCAGGGGGAACTTAGGGCCGCATTTCGGGCGCTGGACCCTGAGGGGAGTCTCTCCATCACTAAAGGAGAGTTCAGGAGAGTCATCGAGGGATTTGTGATGCCGTTGACCCAGCCGCAGTTCACAACGGTGCTAGCCAAGGTGGGTGCTCTCAAAGCGATATCATTCTCTCTATCAGCCACAAGATGTCAGTAAAACACAACTTTACGTTTATAAAGGTGCACAACCACAAACTGCATGAATCAGATCCTTCATCACCTGAACAAAAATATATTAAAATAATTTCATGGAAGCACCAAGAGGCAGTTTAACACCTGAATTTAATATACTCATAGTTATTAAGGTTTGAATGAAATGTTTCAACTGTAGATGGGCTGTAGAAACTGTAGAAAAATAGATACTTCTCTGCTCCATGTAACAGTCAGCAATGAGCAATATTTTACATACATATATACATATAAAAATATGTATTAACATGTAAGCATTTCATATGTGGAATTGGCTTGCTCACTTGTTTGCTTCATGCCTTCTAAAAAGCAGCCTGTACCTCCACTGTTTTTATCGCAGTTAATACACAATTTATTTAGGAATTATTTTATATTTTGTAACAAAACACATTTGGTTTGCTCTTCCTCATCCTAAAGACTAAAATGTATAGTTTCTGGAGGCATAGGTTCCTTTACAGGGGTAGCACAGGGGATATAAGGTATATTACACAAGAAAGAGGTGTGAAACTGACATCTCATATAAAATGTTAATATCAAACACACATATTTGAAGTATTGGCCTGAAAGTGGTCATGCACTGAAATGAACTGTGTCTCAGCTGGGACCTGAAGTATAACGAAACCCACAGCATAGCAACTATGTAACAGTATTTATGACATGGCAGTAAATCTCTGTTAGGGCAGATGGGTTGCGCCGTTGTCGTTACTCTGCCCCAGACAGACACTACACCATGATAAATGGTAAAAGCTGTTTCTTCCGCATGTCTCCGAGTGCTCTGTCTGCTCTCATTCCTCTGTCTTCTGTAAGCGAGAGAAGCAAGTGATGGAAATACAAATATCATCTCTAGTGCCATTATTACCACACTTAACGCGACTACGACTTATACTACTAGGCCTGCTCCTATTACTACTTCAGGTGCTAATGCTAATGCTATTCATTCTATTACTGATGTGACTACTGTGTTTTTGCTCTGTTGTGTGTGTGTATGTGTGTGTGTGTGTAACACTCTGTGTTATCTCTGTGTTATGTGCGTGCAGTTCGGCCTGTTCTTTGCGTGTTATATATTTTTACTGTGTCATATGTGCAGGTGTGTTTTTGCCGTGTGTTATACGTGTATATGTATTTTCGTCGTTTGCATGTATTTGCTGTGTTGTGTGCATGTGTGTGTGTCTTTACCATGGGAGTGCGTTATCGGCGTGCCCACCGCACATGCGCCAGGATAGCGTTTTGTTGCTGTGCCATTGTCACCGTGCCGTCGGGCTGTAATTGCCTCCACTGTTCCTTTGTGTTCCATCTCCCGCTCACATCTGACAGCTTGACTGCCTGCTCTTCTGTTCTGCACTCATCTGCACACAAAATACATCCTCACTTTGTTTTTTTTATTCCATTGAAAAGACTTCCCGAGTTGTTGAAAGTTTACTTTATAAAAAGACGCTTTTTGGACGAGCAGCTGCTAATGCACTGACATTTGATGAAGGAGCCGATTGGCAGAGAGGTGGGGGACGCCAAACACGTTTTCTTTTCTCAATCTTTCTGTCTCTCTCTTCCTCCTCTGTTCTGATCGTTCAAAGCTCTGAAGGCCACAAGTGACGCAGATCAGTTTTTTTTTTAATTCGGATAAATTATTAAAAAGGAAAGCGGTAACTTTACATGCGCAAGGGTGTCTTAAATCTGCGGTAATTGCAGAGGGAAAATATTTGAGCTGACAGAGTATATACGCATACTAAAGCCTTTGAGCCACCAGGAGGAACAGAAAAAATAAAATCTCTTCAGCCACAACACGGCCAAGGCATTCTCACACATGACAATTGCAGGTGGAAGTGGAAATTAACTGGAAAGAAGAAGATTGTGTTGCACAAGTCAAATAGAAAAAACAATCCTGAATAGAAATACTAAACACATCCAATAGGCCCTCCACACCCCTCTCAGTAAAGTGCACTGTGTGTATTGGGCATAATGAAAAACAGGCTCCACCTCGGACGGCTAAGTGGCTGAGGAAAAGCGGGACGCTAAATGAGAGACAGTGCCTTGGTAATTCTCTCCAATGATGAGAGGCAGCTCTTTGATTATGAGACGCCATAAGAGGAGCGTCTGCGACGCAGGTACCTACCTGAGACTGTCCCTGCATACAGGTGAGTCCTCACAGAGCTATTCCCTGGTCAGTCTCAGGAAGCAATTAAACCTAAAATTAAATTAGACGACAGCAGATCCATCTGCTCATTCCAAAGCACATATTCATTGCCTCTTCCTTACTATCTTAGGGCCCTGATTTACTGCAGCTATCCTGTTCATAAAGTTAATGAACAAATCAGCAGGCCTGACTTTGCCAATTAGTTCTGTCAATCCCTGTGTCACCATTCTGAACATAACGTTCCCTTCGGTCTCAAGAGTCAGGCTCTGTAACATGGATGATCTCTTTACATGCTAGGCATTTTTCTTCACAAACCAGAATGGCTACGAGCTGCGAAACACACCGATATGAAGCCATTCAGAATAGGGAGGATATGGAGGGCTTGACTTACAGCACGCTGCATATTCTTTAGGCTCCAAAGAAAGAAAACGGGAGAGTGGCCTACATGGAGTTTTTGAGGAGATACTGCAGAACCCCGACCACAAGGAGCAGGTATGGCGAAACTCAGCAGGGAATCTCACCTGTTACCTGTACAGGTAAAATATAACACAAACATAACACTGCTGCATACATATACCTTAACATTATATTAATCAAGAGCTTTTATTTTCCATGTAGATCAGATTAGAATAAAATTCTCTTGCCAGTCATGGCCTTGGGTATCAAAGTGAGTAGGGATGGGTTTACCCAAGGCTCTTATTTTGATACTGCAATGTTTGGATGCATTTGCCCCAGACTCTTATTTTGATACTCTATGTCTCCCCTACGGTGCCCCACCAGGAACACACAGCGTCTCATGAGTCTGGGCGAAATTCAGCGATGCCTCAAAGACAAGGTTTGGCTTCTGTTTTCTTTTTTTTTTATTACAAAAAAAGATGCCAGTGAATACTCAGATTGTAAAACAACTCACTGGAGTTCTATAAATATTTCCACAACCATTTGTAGTCTCTCAAGTCACAAAGTGGAAAACACAAGCAAATGACTGATCTGTAAAACGAGCATCCTCCTGTTTTTTGAGGAAAATGTGTTTCTTTGTATTGCAGGGAATTAGGGCAGCGCTGGGGGTGGGGTGGGGGGGGGGATGAAACAATTTATTCCACTGTCTTTGCTGTGTGGATGTACCACTTATTAGTTTTTTCGTGTGTGTATAATGAAATAGAAAAATGTACTAAATTAAATCAGTGTGTAGATGAAAACTGTGAAGGGATTCCCTTTGAGACTTAGTATTTATGTAAGACCATTGTTTGTGTAATTTATTCACATTCTCTCTGGCTCAGGAGGCTGTGCGGTAGATTGCTGTGCAAAACTAATGTGTGAATGTGTCTCTCTGGTATCACGCTACACTGTTTTGTCACATACTCGCTTGAGGCTGTAAGGCCTTCTCTCTACCCTATGGACCATAGATAGCACAGAACATAGAATAGCTATGGCCTGGACATTCAAGCAGGGGTGCCTGACCTCTGCACCATAGATGTCGAAGAGCATACAAGGTGCCTTTGGGGATATCTATGGTGGAGGGCAGCAGATTGCCATAGATATCAGTGTTCATAGAATAAATCCTGTGACTGGAATTCCATTCCACAATTGTGATGCAACAATTGGCTCAGCCTTGGCAGGGAAAGACAGCAGTTAAGGCAATTAGAATCATCAGGCCAATCAGTCTCTAATTGCAACTCTTGGCCAGCCAGGAACCCACAAATAAGTGAACTGAGTATTTGGTGACTTTGTGATCCTCTGTTGGCACAGAAAATATGTTACTGACAATGAATTTGGAAAGAATCTAAGGGCCAATCGGAGGAGTCACATGTGATGGACTTCCCACCTGAGTCAGGCCTCTGGGTTAGGTTATGAAGTTCAGCTCGGGTGGGGAAAGGAGAAAATCCTTTAAAAAATAAACTTTTTTTCCAAGATTGTTTGAAGTTGTTTAAGGACATGTTTTGGAACACGTATTTAACATTACATTAAACTGCTGAAGACATTTCAGTGGAGAAGTGTAATTGTTTTCAGGAGACAGTTCCTGACGAATGGGCGCCGCTGTTTTATCTCCAAAGATGCATGGAGCAGAGCACAGCTGTTGTCGCTAATGACTGATGTACCCAGACATTTGATTAAATGTTCCACGCAGATGTTTAGCCCTCATGCATTTGTCACGTATCAATATTTAATTAAACCAGAAGACATTTACCCAACGACTTGCTAGAGTCCAACTGGGATCTGTACGTGTCAAGGGTAGCACCAATCACTGATCAGTTCACTTCCAAAAACTGGATGGGAAGGCATTATGGTAGTTTTTTGGGGTGTTTGCTAATAAGGCCCCAGACACATGGTACTTTCTGTAGAAATTTCAGCAAACTGGTCTGGAACCAGTATTTCTCCCAATATCTCTCCACATCAGCTGGTCAGAGTATATGTCTTCCATCACCTGCTTAGAGTCCTTATAATCCTTGAACAAACCATGAACAACTTGCTGGCTCATATAGTATAAGCAGAGACCTCTGGAGTGTTCAAGTCCAGGTTTCATGCAGTGCTGGATACTCTCTGCACTGTAGGTTATTGACCAGCCTACCTGGGCTTAAGGGTCTGCTCTCCTCATTATGCTGTGTTCTTCTGTTGTAGTCATCACTTGGAGAACTTATCTTGTGAAACAAAGTTTGCCATTTTGTTGCTGGATTGTTGAGACATTTTAGAATACAAGATAACTCCAAGACACAAAAACTCACCTGCAGTCTCTACATTGCTTCTCTACTCTTCTGCTCCTTTGATCTTGTGTCTGTTATTCTTGCGGTTGCAAAGTCTGTTGAGACAAATAAAATAAACTCCCAAGTTCCAGCCATGGGCAGAATGCACTCAAACATTTCTGTCAGTGTGTTTTTACCCTTGCTCTAACGCCTTATTGACGTCTTTCATTTGAGTTCTTAAATTGCTCTTCAACTCTTTCTAGATGAAATCAGAGGTTGACCACTAATTGCTCAGTTTCAAAAAAAAATGTAATTGGTTGGTAGCCTTGCCTCACTGGTCTTCAAGATCAGTTCTTGAAAAACCCTCCCATTTTTTAATACATTTCATCATATGAAAGAAACTGACTTGTTGGTACTTCCAAGAGAGGCTTACAAGACAACAAATTAGAAGGTCTATGCTGTTCTCAGAAAATCAGAACTTCACGCTCCCCAGACCTGTTTCTCAAAGCAAAATCAAAAATCATGCCATATTTCCCATGTTTAATTCATCCTGAAAGCAACGGCTAACCTGCTCTGTTGTGACACACGTTTCTACAGTTCGAAGAGAAACAACTCTTAGAGCTTGTAACGATTGTTTGCGAGATATCTGTCAATCTCTTCCATGGAGACCAGCAGACTCCAATGCTTTCATAAATAATATCAGGGATTTGCTGGGTAGGGTGGTGTAGCTACACAGGTCCAATGAAATGACGGCCACGCATCGTACTGATGTCATTGAAGTTTTATTTCTCTCTCTATCTCTCTCTCTCTCTTCAAAAGACACCGTGAAAACTACAAGAAAATACAGACAAAGGTTTTAAAGTATACATCTTAGTCCCTTTTAAGTCTCTCAAAGGTAGATTCCACCGATAAACAAGCCCCGATAAGTTAGCACAACAGAAATGTACTTAAACAAATAAAATCACTGAGAACATTTCTCATAGTCCATCAACAACATTATACACAATACAAACAATTAAAGACAGTACCGTGTGCCTCTTGGACCACATGTAGAATAGTATTATTTTGGGGCTGTGTGTCTTTACTCTGCATCCATGTTGGCTATAACCCATAATGCTACAGTCAGTCAGCTTTTTAATGAACTCTGGTCATGTGACTTGGTTACACTTTTTATCAAAATAAAATCCCATACAATAATCACAAAACTTTAACCAAACAGAATTTTAAGGTTATGCCTTTTTAGACAAATTTTATATCAGTATTACCTTTTTAAACATCTTATTTATTACATTTTTAATCACCTTTTTAAAGCTGCATGAACTCAAATATTCATGAACTTATGACATTAAATTATGAACAAACAACTCCTTGAAACTGTCTGAGAGACAGTTACACTCCCACCAAATTACTATGATTTATGATAACCTCTATTCAATATTTGAATAAATCTAGTAATTTCCAGAACCAAGTAGTGGGTGTCTGTAACAAACTCTAAGGTCAGAACTGATACTTTTAAAGTCTCCTCAGGTGTTTAGAGATTAGTTCCACTAGAACACAATTTAGTTGTTTTCTACAATTACAACTAATTTATGAATAGGACGTTCAAGAATGGATGGATTAGTAAGTTGCTGATGCTGTTTCCCTAACTTCCTATTTCCTAGTTGTACTGTGGCTCTTCGCACCAGTCCATCTTCATCCTCATAAACATTAATTACTCTTCCAAGTCTCCATTCATTGCGAGGAACTCCTTCCTCCTTCATAATGACAACATCTCCAATCTTCACATTTCGTCTCGGAGAGTGCCAGCGTTGTCTGAGGGTGATGTTTGCTAGATATTCCCTTCTCCACCTACTCCAGAATTGCTCTGTGAGATATTGTACTCTTCGCCATCTTTTCCTGGCATACACATCTTCTGCTACAAATTTTCCTGGTGGAGGCAGTGGGACAGAAGTTTTCATGGTGAGTAGATGATTTGGGGTAAGTGGCTCTAGGCCTTTGGGATCACTGATGCTGTTAGTGGTGAGTGGACGGCTATTTACAATTGACATTGCTTCGTAGAAAATGTTCTTAAAGAAGCATCATCTAATCTTCCCGCACTCTGTGAGATCACCCAGCTTAGTACACTTCTAACTGTCCTTATCTGCCGTTCCCAAACACCTCCCATGTGACTGGCATCAGGTGCGTTCATGGTGAAGTCACATTGTTTTTCGGCCAGGTAAGCAGTCAATTTCTCCTTGTCCATTTCTTTTAAGGCCTTTGTCAGTTCACCTTTCGCCCCAACAAAGTTTGTCCCTTGATCTGATCTGATTTGTCTTACAGGCCCACGGATAGCTATAAAACACCGTAAGGCATTTATGAATGCATCAGTTGTTAGATCTTCCAATATTTCAATGTGGATTGCCCTTGAAGATAAGCAAGTGAATATGAGACCATATCTCTTATACTCTTTTGACCTTGCTTAGTGTGAAATGGTCCAAAACAATCCATCCCACAGTAAGTGAATGGTGGTGAGGATCAACACGGTCAGCAGGCAGATCTCCCATCTTTTGTGTTTCTGCTGGCCTGCGAGCTCTCCTGCAGGTAACACATTGTCTGATGTAGTTTGCCACAACCTTGCTGCCACCAACAACCCAGAAACCATTTGCTCTCAATTCATTAAGGGTTTGTCCTCTGCCTTGGTGCTGAGTTTTCTCATGGCAGTAATCCAAGATAAGACGTGTGACCACACCCTCTCTCGGTAGGATTACTGGATGCCTCAAGTCAAGAGGTAAGGAAGCTTTCTTAAGTCGCCCTCCCACCCTGAGAATGCCATCTTGCAATACTGGGTCAAGTTGGAACAATGGATGGCTATGTGGCAGTTTGCCATGACTCAGCATTTGCATTTCCTCTTTGAAGGCGTCTTTTTGTGCCAATTTTACAAGCACAAGACTGGCTTTTCTTCTGTCTTCAACATTTATGGGTTTTCCTGTTTTGGCTCCTTTGCTAGTTGCTGGATTCGAGCAACAACATTCAGTGCTGTATGCCATTTTGAGAACCGTTTAAGTCTCTCCAAGAAATTTTCTCTCTTACTACTTTTGTTTGTAGTACTTGTACTGTCTTAACTTCAGGATCGCCCACCAGAAGCTCTGCAGTTAATTTTGGTGTGACAATCTCTTTTTCCCATAGAAATTGGGGTCCAGTAAACCAATTCGAATCAATCAGCTCTGCCACCTTAAGGCCTCTGGAAGCGTGATCCGCTGGATTTTGGTTAGTGTCGATGTAGTGCCACCGTGCTGGATCAGATGCTTCTCTGATTCTTTGAACTCGATTTGCCACGAAAACATGAAACCTTCGGGCTTCATTATTGATGTAGCCTAAAACCACCTGGGAATCTGTCCAAAAATACTCTTGGTCAATCTTGAGCTCCAGCTCTTCCTTTAGCATACCGCTGACTGCTGAGGAGACAACTGCAGCCGTTAACTCCAGCCTTGGTATGGTTACAACCTTTGTGGGTGCAACCCTTGCCTTACCTATGACTAAGGAGCAATGCACTTTGCTTTCACTCAGCATTCTGATATATGAGCACTGACCATACCCATGGCAACTCGCATCTGAAAAGTGATGCAGCTCAATTCTTTGGATTTTCCTAGGTGTTCAGGAGCAAAGCATCTTGAAATCTGGAGTTTTTGCAGATTCTCTAGATCGCCAAGCCAGCTCTCCCATCGTGGCTTTAGTTCTTCAGGCAGTGGTTCGTCCCAACCAATCCCCTTTTACACATTTCCTGTAGTATTCTCTTTCCCTGTAGGAGAAAGGGTGCCAGAAAGCCTAGAGGGTCAAACACAGAGGCTACAGTGGAGAGAATTCCCCGCCGTGTTGCTGGTTTCTCATCAAGAGTGACCTTAAAGGAGAAGGTGTCACTGTTCACACTCCACTTTACTCCCAACACAGTCTGGACTGGGAACTCATCATAACTGAGATCCACATCTTGAACTCCTCTTGCTCTTTCACTGTCGGGAATTGAATTCAAGACCTCTCTGTTGTTTGAGATAAACTTGTGGAGATGTAATCTCCTTTTTACACACATTTTGTGCTTCTCTCACTAGTTTGATGGCTGTGTCCACAGATTCTACACTGATAAGGCCATCGTCAACATAGAAATTCTTTCTGATGAAGTTTGCTGCTGCAGGATACTCCTGTTCATTTTGGCTTGCAAGATACTTCATTCCATAATTAGCGCAGCCAGGTGAGGATGCTGCTCCAAATAGATGAACCTTCATGCGATATTCTTTTGGCTCTGAATGTGTATCACCTTTTTCCCACCACAGGAACCGTAAGTAATCTCTGTCCTCTTGGCTCACATGGAACCTGTGGAACATTTTTTCTACATCACAGATGACTGCAATTGAGTGTTTGCGGAATCTGCAGAGCACTCCTGTCAGCCCATTTGTGAGATCAGGTCCAGCTAGCAAGTGATCGTTTAGAGCAGTGCCATCATACTTAGCAGAGCAGTCAAACACAACCCTAATTTTTCAGGCTTTCTAGGGTGATAAACCCCTTGGTGAGGAATATACCACACATTTCCTGTTTTGGGTTGATCTTCAGCTCTCTCTGCTTCACCATCCTTGAAGACACCTTCCATAAATTTAACATAGTCGTCTTTAAATTTGGGATTTTTCTCAAGTTTCCCTTTAAGGTGTTTCAACCGGATTAAAGCCAGCCTCTTATTTTCTGGCAGTTGAGGACGTGTCTTAAAGGGAGTGGCATTTCCAGGTGTCCATCTGCATTCTGATGTATGCTTTCGTTCAGTAGTTGCATGAACAGTATGTCATCTTGTGATATGCACTTTTCCCCATAGTTTGTATCTCTGAAGTCTGACTCAAGGGCCTTGATGACAGTGGCTGGTGTCAATGATGGAAGTTCTTTGACAGAAACACGGTGACACAGACCTGTCACTTCTGTTAAATTTGCAATCCCTGGTGAGCTGCCAACAATACTCCAACCCAGGTCAGTCTCAATGCCATATGGCTCATTGTCACCCCCTGTGATGATTTGTCGTGGTGCCAATGCTCTTGAGCAATCATAGCCTATTAGGAGTCCAACTTCACAATCCATCAGCTCTGGTATTTCCTGTGCTATGCTGTTCAGATGTTTCCACCTCTTTGCAGTTTTAGGGATAGGGATGTGGGAACGCTCAAGTGGTATGAAGTCTCTGGTATAAGCAGGTGGCAAGTTGATAAAGCTTTGTGAGGTAAACCCTCTGACTCTAAGCCCACTAACTCTTTCACTCTGGACGATGGAATCTTTTCCCATCATAGTGGTAAGCTTTAACTTGACTGGCTCTGATCTTGCCCCCATCTTCCTACATACCTCTTGATCTACAAAGGTGTTACTACTCTGTGTATCTAGTAGGGCATACACTAAGGTCTCTAATTCAGGCATGTTAGTTGAAGAAATCCATACAGGCACTATCATGGATGTGCTCCCACCATCGCCTCTGTCTACACAGCAAGAAAGGGAAGATGTGTTCTCTTCTGCTTGCTTAACATGAGAAGTGTGTCTGTTGCAGCAGCAGGACGGTCTTCATGAAGTGGTGTTGGATGATGTTTCTTACATATGCCACAAGTAGATTTGCTCTTGCAGTCTCTTGCATTGTGTCCTCTTCTAAGACAGCCAAAGCACAGGCTATTGTCCAATATGAACCTTCTCTTGTCCTCCACAAGTTTATTGGCAAACTGCTGACATTTGTGGATGGAGTGGCTTTCTCCACAGCACACGCATGTTGCTGGGTTTAAAGATGAAAAGGAAGCATTTACTTTCATGGATCCATTATAGTCTTTTGAGCTGTTCTCCACAGCACTGTATTTTCTCATCACTGTGTTTGATTTATCTGATGTTTTCACATTTGTAATGAATGCATTAGCCTTTGGCTTCTTTATGTCTCTAAACGTCTTTTCTTCAGTAGACTTTAAAGCATGGAGGGATGTTACAGGATTGCATACAATTTCTGCCTCTTGAGCCACAAAAACAGCAAACTCCTTAAAATTAGGTATTCCTCTCTTTGTCGCAGCTGCTTTGTGACATGACGATTCCAGCGAAAGGTTATCCAATCAGGGAGTTTTGGAGCATCTTTTGATTCTCTTCACAGTCATTTAACACCTGAAGCCCTTGGATGTGTGGCATAGCATTACTGCAGGCTGTCAGAAAATCACTGAATTGTCTTAGTTTAACCGGCTCCCTTGACCCAATCTTTGGCCAGTTATTCAGTTTTTCTCTAAATGCACGCTGGATTACAAAAGGGTGGCCATAGCGAGCATTCAACGCCTCCCATGCTTGGTGGTAGGCTTCTTCATCTTTCCTGTAGAAGCTTCCTTCCAACACCGATTGTGCCTCACCACTGATATATTTTTGCAGATAGAACAACCTGTCAGCTGGGTTTGTGCATCGCCGTTCTATCAATGCCTTGAAACTTGCACTCCACTCTAAGAACCTAAGTGGGTTCCTGAGAAGACTGTGGGCTCAGGTGCAGGAAGTCTGGTGAGAGCCATTGTATCATGTAGGGCTTGCACTAAAGATGCATCATTGCTAGTACTGTTTGTTTTTTCACTGTTATTGTTCTTACATGTCTGTTCCCTTTTAATTTCTTCACAGAATACTGGAGGACAGTTGGCCACCTCACTGCGTGCTGTTCTACTTTCATCCAGGGCCTCACCTGAATCAGCTTCAGAATATGCCTTTAGCTTTGCAGCTATTACTTGAAGATCTCTCAGATTTTCCAGTCTTTTAAGTTCTTGCTTCTGTGCAGCAATAGTCCCCTCCATCTCAATTTCAAGCCTGCTTTGCAGCAAACTGTGCAGCGCACTCTGCTCTTTTCGCTGTGATGCTTTGCTGTTCTGATAAACAGCTTAGGTGATGGCTGTGAACAGTGGACTTGGAGAGTGTAGTCCCAAATATTGACTGGGCATACTCTCTGTCTAGCACCATATGAAGTCTTGCATTTTCTGCCTTAGCATCAAACTCCTCTTGCCCCACTTCACTCATACGTACTTTCATTAGCCCCATCAAATCTGATGTTACTGCTGCGCAGGAATCCATCTTTCTCCTAATCTCAGTAGAAGGTGCTGATTGAGATCGTATATTCTCATACACATCCTTCACTTGTGTCTCCAGTTCTTCAACAGCATCCATCATGTCACCTAAGTCTTGGTCCAAGCACTCATCTTTAAGTTTGGTGCGTGTAGCTCTAGCTTGTTCTTTCCAGCTTTCATAAAGCTTAATGAATTTACTCTCTTTCTGAGAAGCTTCTTGCTGCTTAAGTTCCAGCATCTTTGGGGTTAACTTTCTCTCCCTTGAAGATTTCCTGGGTTCAACTGTGCTTGAAGTGGCGGAGGTAGGCTCCATCATTACTATTTGCTGTATTTCTACTTTAGTGTGAATATCACCTATAAGTAACTCTAACCTCCCTTTTCAACATGAACACTTTGTGATTTTAATTGTTAGTGTTTCTCAACTTTTACGAATGTCCATTAAGCTGTAGACGTAGCGCAGTCAAACCTGACGCCGTTTGTGGAGCCACTGCACTCTGTAGCCCGTAGTGAGGATATTTGCAGAGCTGTAGCCCACGCTGGTACACGCCGCTCTCTGTTGGTTAAGTCACGATACTCTGGACCCAACGTGTCGGCAGCAGACTCTCCTTTTCCTCCCGGGAATTGGCAAACCTCTTCTCCAATTTCTCTGGGTAAACGTTGCCTGACGCTGCCCAAGGGAACGTGCTTCCTTCTCTCTTTTCCCGGACACGCGCCGCTCCTTACTTGAACTCTCAGCCGCGATGGCGATGCGTTTTCACTGTAGCTACACAGGTCCAATGAAATGACGGCCACGCATCGTACTGATGTCATTGAAGTTTTATTTCTCTCTCTATCTCTCTCTCTCTCTTCAAAAGACACCGTGAAAACTACAAGAAAATACAGACAAAGGTTTTAAAGTATACATCTTAGTCCCTTTTAAGTCTCTCAAAGGTAGATTCCACCGATAAACAAGCCCCGATAAGTTAGCACAACAGAAATGTACTTAAACAAATAAAATCACTGAGAACATTTCTCATAGTCCATCAACAACATTATACACAATACAAACAATTAAAGACAGTACCGTGTGCCTCTTGGACCACATGTAGAATAGTATTATTTTGGGGCTGTGTGTCTTTACTCTGCATCCATGTTGGCTATAACCCATAATGCTACAGTCAGTCAGCTTTTTAATGAACTCTGGTCATGTGACTTGGTTACACTTTTTATCAAAATAAAATCCCATACAATAATCACAAAACTTTAACCAAACAGAATTTTAAGGTTATGCCTTTTTAGACAAATTTTATATCAGTATTACCTTTTTAAACATCTTATTTATTACATTTTTAATCACCTTTTTAAAGCTGCATGAACTCAAATATTCATGAACTTATGACATTAAATTATGAACAAACAACTCCTTGAAACTGTCTGAGAGACAGTTACAGGTGGGGTGTTGTAAAGCATGAAAGACCACGATGAATGAAAGAGAGCGCCGTAGGGCTTAAGTCTTGGTGCAGAAGAGATGGCAGCAGAGGTGTTTCTGCAGTCTTCATGTCAGACACAGGCCTTGTTTGTATCCCATCAATGAGACAAATTACTACACTTACGCAACAAAATCGATTCACGCAAAGCCACTGGCCAAAAGTAGGAACTTAATCACCATTTCTAGTAAACCAGGAGTCGAATCACCATTCATGTTGAAAAAGTTAATGCCAGTGAAACTTTCTACGTTGCTTGCAGGTGAACAACAATGGACGAATATTTAAATTGCATGGAGTTCTGCAAGTGACAGTTTGAATAGACTCATATATTTAAATCGAAGAGAGTCCTACGAGTGACGGTTTGAACAACCACAGTAAACAGAAGGCGCAACTTATTATTAATCGATGTGCGGAATTGCGGCAGAGTGGAATCTAAAGCGCTTCTCGAGGAAGCGTGGAGAGTGGCTCGGAGTCATGCCAGGCAGAACCCAGCTGCTTAGCGGGAAACGGGCACCTCGGCGCGAGCCGAGCGTGGTGCTGAAATGGGGCGGAGAACGAGCGCACGTGCGGGAACTGGAGATCAGATACAAGAAAGAAAATCAGACGGAGCTCTCTGTTTCCGCTCGTTAATTGTTTAAGATATCCCGGTTTTCCTTAGTGATTTTAACATACTTTAATTAACTGAAAAATGCTAAAGTTTGCATGGAGAGATGATTATTTATATCCGTTTCTATTAAAAAAATGAATCGAGTTTCATTTGATCTTTTTATAACTGCGCTGTGGTGGGTTTATACTTTCCCCCGATTAAAGCATTTCATCTGAATGAGTCTAGTTTTTTAGGCATTGGCAATTGTTATGCTTGTCAGATGCATTCCTGCGGTTTGTTTAAATATTCCATGCAAAGGAATACGTCCTGCTGTTTTGCACAACTACCCGGAGAATCGACTGGTAAGCGCGAAGCCACTCTCACAGACAAACACGGATTCACTGACGCTGCGTGTGCTTTTACATTTTATGTCTGACAGCAGCGATATTTCATTTATTTCCAGTCCGCTGCGGGGGCTGGTCAGCGTTCTCGTTATCAGAGGAGGTGATTGTTTTTAATCTTTTTTTTACTTGCCTGCTTGTACACCTGCCTGTTTAGGGTCTGGGTTTATTGCCAGTCCCAACCCACAACCACACCTTACCTCACCCCCACCACTGACCGCACCCCACCCAAACTCCCACCCTGATGAAGGCCACACCCACTCTTTTTGCCCCTTCTTTGGTTCTGTCTACACCACTTTCCACTCTAAATCAGGGATTCCAAGATTCAGTCTTGCACTCTTAGGCAAAAAAAAGACCATTAAGCGTTCTTTGTATCCCTGGGGGAACACTTGAAGGTTCTTAGGCACTGAAATCTCTAAAGACTTCTTCGTAGAAGCTTGCTCAGAGGGTTTATGGAGAACCCTAAAGGGATATCAGCAGAAAATGTAAGGTTTTGCTAGGGGATCGAATAACACTTAAGGCTTCAAGATAAAACCATTTTTCCTAAGAGTGTAGAGACCCACTGCTCATGCTGTTTTTCATTCCAAACATAATTTCAGCCTCTACATTGGACCGAGCTGATTACTGAGCTTAATTAGACACAGGGGCAATGTTACAGGGGAAACCAATGTGATGAGGTGAATTACTGTAAGTATGGACTCCCGGTCACTGAAACTGGTCACTCAACCGTTTGAGGAAAAATAAGCTGAATAATAGCAAAGAGCAACAACCTTGGGTTACAGCTTCAGGAAAATAATGAGAGTAGATCTGAAGCGCATTCTTTAAACAATCATTAGAGACAGAAGAAGCATAAACAGTGGGTTGATATTGACTGAGTCTGAAAAACTTTGGTTCTGAACCACCTGTGTCTGATCTGCATCTAATGTCACTCTGTAAATGTGCACCACAGAGGACCTTCTGAACTGTCGTCTTTTTCCTGACTAAAGCCCTCAATCACATCTTTATATGCACAACACTAAGCTGGGGGGGTGGAAAAATGACTGTATGAAAGATTACAGATTCTGCAGTAACAGGGTTTGAAGGTTCAGCTTCAAAAAGTTTTGACTAACTTTTTTTTTTTCCACTTTGAAAGATTGGGAACAACTTAAAGAACGTCACCAGGGCCTTCCGCTTGTTCGACTACAACCGGGATGGAAAGATCCAGAAACACGAGCTGCTGAGGGTGCTGGAAAGCTACTGCCTTCCCCTGACCAACCAGGAGTTCCAGAGGTCTATTCCACCAAAGCGCTGCAGTACCTTAACTAGTTTGTTTATTATAAACTGATGCAGAAGATGGTTGGGGTTGTAACATTGTCTTCTTGGCCCTCCAGAATTTGGTCCCACTACAGTCCCGACAATTCAGCAACTATGTCGTACCGAGAGTTTCTCCAGAGGCTGGATGTCGATTGCGAAAACCACAGGAAGTTTGAGGAGAATCAGGATTCTGTGAAGTCAGGTACCGGGTGAAGGATAACCCCATTAAATCCTCACTCAATTAGAGCTAACTGGCGAACCAGCAGAGAGGGGATTAATTGCTGAACTGTGAATAGCAGACAGGGCTACGCGTTACGGCACGATGCAGCAAGATGGAGCTGTCAGCAGTCAGGAGAACCTGCGCCCGCCGAAACTTGGCATATTTGTGCTCTTTCACTCTTTCGCCATTTTTCTCTCTCTTTCTTTCCTGACAGAATATTGTCATTAAAAAAATATTTGGGTTGCAGCTTTGAACTGGGAGGCTGTCAATCAAGATAACAAGAGACAGAGACAGAGAACCCAGGCAGCAGCAGCCTCCATCGCCGTGGTACCCGTCTCCCGGGGACTGACTTTAGACCAGATCCACGCCACCTTCCTGAAGAAAGTGAGTCCTGGTTACTCTATCCTCTGACTGTGTGTTTAGCCTCAGCATACCCAGCCATCCACACCTCAGGACAATCTCACCTCACCGCCTGGGAGCAGAACTTTTACTGTGGTAGCGATCACAACACCAGGGACATGGACATTGGTCAGATTCTTGGAGGGCGGTTTGATGAAGGGTAATGTATTTTACACAAACTCCCTCTTCTCATACAATTCAACAGTATGCTTTGTCTCATGTTAACATTTCCCACTTGAATATCAGCCAATCTGCTTCGATCCTTGATTTGATGTTATGGATCCCAATATATATTTTTACACTCTAGACGTGAGCAGGTTTATCACTCTGAACTGCACTCCTTTTACGGGGCTTATAACAGAGGTATACACTTTGAGCTGTGAACTGCACCTCTTTTACCAGGCTCATGGCATATGGCATGAGTGTTTAGCAAAAGCCCCTGACATCCATGAGTGTGAATGTATGGGAAGACATCCTGTCCTCTGACTCTGTGTATTTAACAACCGAGTCATCCTCTATCCAGCTCCAAGATAAATCTTACCTATTCAAACTGCATCTCTGCTCAACACCTTCAAATGCATTAGTTACTCAAAGCACTGTATCCTCAATCTCCTCGTTGCACCTGCTGTCATGTTTCGGTGTAAGTTTGCATCATGAGTGCTTCTCCACTGTGATACCAGTAGCTTAGCAATTTCTCCACTCTTTCTGTATGCACTTTTGTAAGTCGCTATGGATGGGAGCATTTGCTAAATGACTAAATGCAAATGTTGTTGTGTTTTTTGAGCAGTGATAAGCCCTGCTATCCATCCTTTTTTTTGAGATGTTTTGGAAGGCTTCCAATATCTGTTAACAGGATGTGGGCTTGGGAAAATTGGCACTAACTGGTGGAATATAATTCACGCGACAGAGACGACAATTTTTAATTAAAACGTTTGGCCCAGAACATAATCTCCAGAGTGGCCCTGTTAATTACCACTAATTTTTCGGCATAGGGACCAAACCGAGAGCCTCTTTAAAATTTTGTGTGTGTGCCCACTCTTGAGTTTTCTCTCCATGGCAACAACACAACCAAACAAATTTGTCACATGGTTTCCTGAGGCCCCGCCCCTTTCCCTGGCAGGTGCAGTTGCCATGGGCCCTTTGTTCTGGGACTAAACTAGTTTGTTTGCTTTGCCACCCATGGACTTAATCCCTCCCCCAACGGAGGCACCCTTCGTTAACTCTACATTGGCATTTCAAAGACATTGCGGGAGAGAATCTAATCCTGCTTTAAACTGTTCACAGTAGCAAAATAACAGGCTTTGATTTGACGGACATGATTGTGACATTTTGATGTGTTTTTTCTTTTTTTGCTGGGGTGGGGGTGCCACGCTGACAAAACATGACATCAAAAGGATGATATTTGCAAAGATGAACTCTAATGACAACAGCTGGAGGTGTTTTGGGTCAAAGTAAACATGGGCACAGATGCACAGGCACACAGATAGCAATAGAGAGGGTGCGCAGCTTTGCATGTACGTGGGGAGGGTGGGGGGGTGTGGAGCACTGGTGCTGGTCGCTAACATGCTAACACCAACAGTCTTTTCACCCTGCCAAACATGCTAACACCAGCAGTCTTTTCACCATGCCACAGCTGGTCGCTAACGTGCTAACACCAGCAGTCTTTTCACCCTGCCACAGCTGGTCGCTAACATGCTAACACCAGCAGTCTTTTCACCCTGCCGCAGATACGTTCACACTACGCTGAAGTCTGGCAGGCTCTCCAGGCCTTTGATGTCACCTGTAGTGGGTTCCTGTCCCTGGAGAACCTGAAATCCGTTCTCTGCCAGTTCCTCTTTCCCATGAGCGACTTCATCTTCCAGGACCTGGCGAGCAGGTAGGCCGAGCACATGCTCTACAAAGGAGAGTAATGTTAAACTTCACACCAGAAACGAACACTCCTGAAATGGTACTGTAACCCTACCAAAATACAATTGAAATGCTGTTGTTCAACTATTGAAAGCTCACATGTTCAATAACGCATCTTGGTTCAGCAAATCATGAACATACCTTAGCTTGAATACTCCTACTTATGCAATATTTAACATTCAGATCCATTTTCTACATAAAACTCAGTATTTCCCTATTACACATACAATGGCAGTTAACAATATGCTGTAGGTTCTTACAATTGCTATTGCTACTGGAATGACATTGAAGGGCTATCAAAGATAGATTTAAATTGACAGTTATGACAATTCACACAATAAAATGTGTATAATAAATAGTATGTGGAAAATGTGTTTGTATGCACCATTTTCAAAACTAAATTTCCTTATAATGAATATTTGAACAACTCTGTTATACTTTTCTGTATACTGTATACTGACATTTTGTGAAGGCTTACTCACTCCTGTCTTTATTCTGATGCAGGTTTGGGCTGAAGGCTTCAGAACCGGTACCATGGGCTCAGTTCATGGCCCAGTTTGAGGATTTGCCCCAGGTGGATGTGGAGGCCTCACCTGTCAGGTGAGAGGAGTGGAGAGAACAACCTATGGTTACCTTTGACCTGAGACGTCTGACCTCTCAATTTTATCCCTTAAAAGGAAAACAGAACTGTTGGCTGAAGGTTCTACTTCCAGTTGTGTCACTGCCATTGTAACCTTCAAAAAGATAATTGATCTGAACTGCATCAGATAAAATATCTAGTTTATTAAATGGGTTGCATGTAAAAAAAAAAATGTTCAATGTTTAAGTCTGGATAAGAGTTAGCTGCTAAACATGTGTGTGGATATATAAATATGCGGTGTGTGCGTATCGGTACTGCAGGGACTGTAATCTGAACCAGAAGAACCTGCAGATCCTACAGGAAGTCTACCCTCTGCTGAAGAGCTCCTGCCTATTTGATCAAGTGAGGATCACTTTCAAATTAATCATTTCCTAAAATCAACCCGTCTCTTACGCAACATGCTATTGACACTTTTCACTCTGTGCCCCTCATTATGCATTGTTATGTTTCTATGTTCTTTTGTACAAACAACTTATTCCAACAGTGTTTTTTGTGAACTGGTTTGGAAATTTCTTTTTGTGAAAAGAATGGGTGGCTAAAAAAGGGCTTCACTTCAAGATCTTGACTGAATCTAAACTGAGTGTCTCTGCTCTAGATTCCCGCCCAAAATTATTCCTGTACCCAGAGTTTTTTGTAATTTGTAAATTGTTCTCTTTATTACTTAATTTACATATTTCTGTCAAGACTTCACAGCGCAGTGCCTTCATTGATGTGTAACTGAATGGCAGAAACAGTTTAATATATTATTATATGTAGTTTGATGTTGTGACAATTTAATAATGTTCCAAGTTTTAAACTGTATGAAGCACATCCCAGAAATGAATCACACATCTCTGGGAGATGGTTTGTCTTTAATGCCATGAAAAAAGAGAGAAAAAACATCACCCACTGTCTTAATAATCAACTGTGTGAGTAACAGATCAAATGGAGGACTCACAGAACAGCAGCCAGTAATGAGGTTTCTGCAGGTTTGGAGCCAGTTTTTCTATCGGAGCTCTGGGGAGAACAACTGAAGCTGGGAAAACGTGCTCGGACTCTCAATGCGTGTGTGCGTTTCACTGCCCATCCTGCACTTAAGTATAACTCTTTAAAAAAAGTATAATCCCGCTACTTGGAAAGGTGAAGAAACCCTGAAATTAATATTTCATTTCCCCTTTTGATATTGCATCTGGGGGCTTGGAAAGCCCAGTATGATGAAGATGTCTGTTGATTGGTCAGGGCTGACCAATCAGAGTGAGGTATAATTGTGGAATAGTTAGACTCAGACGGATAGTCTTAGTCTTCACTGACTGCACACTTGACAGCAGTTGTTCCTGATTGCACTCCTGGAGAATCACAATGTCTCTTGGTTTGCAGGTGAACAGCTTCCCAGTAATGGGTGTTTCAGGTGATCTGCCAGCCATTTCCATTGGGATATATGCCATGAGTCAGGACAGCTGTGATTATCATCCACTTAATTAAATTTTGATGACAGCATGGGCCATGGAATACGTAGCCATTTCTGAGTCAGTATGCTCTTCACAGGGTAACTTGTCCTTCAGTAGGCATTAAAATTGTATAATTAAGAACAATTAGTTACAACCCAGAGGTTGCAATTATGGTTGTAACAAAAAAAAGCCAGCATACACAGGAGGTCCCCAAGACTGATTCTTGGAGACAAGTGGTGTTCAGGAACGCTCTTAAATTAATCTGAGGGGAGATGTTGGAGGACAGGGGCCGGAGTTTAAGGGAAAATCATGAGTGACAAGCATGTCAGCTTGCCTGCCGGCCGTTTCCTCAGAAATGAGGATATCCTATAAGTCATGTGTACCCCCCACTTCCCCGCCTTTGCAGGGTTCAACAGGAAAGATCACACGGGCAGAGCTACGAAGGGTGACAGAGGGGTGGAAGTTTCGCCTGACAGAGCGGCAGTTTAAGGACCTGATGATCCTGCTGGACCCTGAACACACTGGCATTATCCTCAGTCAGCGCTTCCAGGAGCTGCTGCACCCACCAGCGGCTAGTGTGGTAAACACCAAAACCTTTAATAGTCTACCAATAAGCAGCTAACGTGCTAACACCAAAAGCTTTAATGCTCTACCAACAAGCAGCTAACGTGCTAACACCAGAGGCTTTAATACTCTACATGCTAAAGGCTAACTTGCTAACACCAAAACCTTTAACAGTCTACCAATAAGCAGCTAATGTGCTAACACCAGAGGCTTTAATGCTCTACCAACAAGCAGCTAACGTGCTAACACCAGAGGCTTTAACACTCTACATGCTAGAGGCT
The DNA here is from genome assembly GCA_022829145.1 of Albula goreensis. Taxonomy (NCBI): domain Eukaryota; kingdom Metazoa; phylum Chordata; class Actinopteri; order Albuliformes; family Albulidae; genus Albula; species Albula goreensis. The sequence continues at coordinate 2,468,686 of CM040763.1, read as the reverse complement.
AACTTGCTAACACCAAAACCTTTAATAATCTTCATGCCAGCAACTAACATGCCAACACCAGAGGCTTTAATACTTTACGCACCAGCAGCTAGTGGTAACACCAAAATAGGGGAGGGTAGAGTCAGGGCAATCAGTTAAATAAAGGCATATGTAGCCTTGACCTGAGTGCATGTTTGTCGCCCTCTTCAGGCAGAGAATGGGAAGTGCAATGGAGACACACAGGAGCCTCCGCAGAATGAGAGGCCAGCCACAGAGACTCGCGCCTGGAGCACGGTGAGTTAACCAATCAGAGTCTTAGCCTGAGGCTAAAATGGCCAATCACAGGTCACTACACAACTGACTGTTCCATTACCCTGTGTGCAGGTGGAGGGGTTACTGCAGGACAAACTCTCTGAGCATCTTGATGCGGTTACAGAGGCACTCAAACTCTACGACAGTTGTCAGAATGGGACGGTCCATCAGAACGAGCTCAGGGAGGTTATCCAGCGCTACGGGCTACCTGTATCTGACAGCCACTTCCACAGGTGAGTTGCTATAGTGACAGACAGCCACTTCCACAGGTGAGTCACTGCAGAGCCAGATCACCACTTCCATAGGTGAGTTGGATATCCATTTTACAGGTGATTAAAGACATCCATTCTACAGGTGATTTAGACATTCATTTCTACAGGTGAGTTGCAATATAGACAGCCACGTCCATCACTAAAGTTAAAGACCCATTTCTACAGGTGAGTTACTATGAAGTCAGAACTACATTCTATACGTGAGTTACTATACAGTAAAACAGCCACTTCTGCAAATGAGTTAGGTATCGACTTCTACAGGTGGGTTTACAGTCAGACCCACTAAAATGGTACTCCTTCCCACCTGAAAAGCAGCAGACCCTAGATCCTCCAGGACCAGGTTTGTGTCATGTGACTATACCGTCACACCTGGGCCTTGAGCATCAGCATCAGTGCGCTAATGAAGACAGATGAGCTCTCTGACTGGAGCAGAGGGGTACAGAGCCAGCATGGTGCCGTGTGAATCTGTGTTATCTCCCCCAGAGCTGTATCCCTGCGCACGGCACGCTCCTCACTGTTTACCGCCAACAGATGCCAGGTGTCAGTGGCGGTAATGAGCGATCATCAGGCCGTTTATCTGAGCGAGAGAGGGAAAATGTGCTTCCAACCCGCTGCCCTTCTCCAAGGTCACACTCTGAGCAGGAGACGGGGGGTGGGTGGGGGGATTGGAAAGCATTTAACATGTGTGGCTGTGTGTTTGCAGCACGTATTTGCCACTTTACAGAGCAGTTATAGTCAGGCTTAGACTCCAGGGACATTCTCGCCTCTGTGTGATGGGCACCAGGGGAAACATAATGGCCAGAGTGCAGTCACTAAAAGTCAATGGTTTATGGTCTCACTTGAAAGACAGCATCTCCTACAGCACAGTGTCCCTGTTACTACACAAGGGTATTTGGGTTTGTTTTGCCCATAGCAAATACTGCCCTCTACTGTTCCACAAACACCAGGCACATCAACTTTGTTTTCAGCTGAGGTCTCCCATCCTGGTATTAGCCAACCCCACACCTGTTTAGCTTCAGCACTAAACCAGTACCAGCCCTGATTCATTTCACTACTAACCTTCCTCTGACATGCTCAGCTACAGTAATGGTGTATCTTCTTCTGCAGGCTTTGCGAGCCATGTATGGACTCAGGAAGAGTCAACTACAGTCGGTTTCTGAACAGTCTGGGTGTAACCAAAAGGAATGACGGCACATTCAGCACCACTAGAGCCCACAGACAAACCAGGAGGTAACACAGCGACAAGCATTTGCGGTAGCTCATTCTGATAGCTTGGATCTTCTGTAGCATGCATCTTAGTGCATTGTGATCCTAAGTGCTTGTTCATTCTAACAGCATGTGTGATAACGCATACTGGTAAAACATGTGTTAGCTAATTCTGGTATCGTGTGTTAGTACATTGTGGTAATATCCCACTTGTTCACCAATGGCAATTGTACCTTTTGTTTCATCAATATTTTATTTTATTTTTTTATGGTGGCTGCTGGATAACCTAAGTTTGCAGCCTGATGTTCTTCCATTTTGCACATTGTTTTTGAAATGGAGTCAGAAACCCCATGGAACAGAGCAGACAGTGTTTGTGATGTCTGAAAAATAAAAGCTTTTGTGCCAGGACTCAGCAGACGGCCCATGGTTTCCCAGGTACTCAGGTTTTTCCATAACCGAACAGCCTCTGTGAAACAGACAGCAAAACCAATATTCCACTTTTGTTTCACGAGCTGTCTTGCAAGCATTGTTAAAATGCATATCAGCCAAGATACATGGGATGTTTTTTTTTTTTTTTTTCCCTGTGCAGAAATCTGAGGAGGACGGGTTCTCTCATCGTGAGAATCTCTCCTGTCTGACTCAGACGAGTTCATCTGAATTTCACAGCGTGTTTCTGGGATGTAGTTCCAGCTACATAAAAAAGTCATTTCACTCGTAATGGGACCAAGTCCCTGATCCTGTGCTTAAAGTGTCAGAATTACATGTATCTGACAGGAATCACAGTGTTCTAGAACACTGATGCACAGCTGAGGGGGATTGTTGCCAGGGTATCAGGCTAATTTCTGCTCTTCTGTCTTGAAGTAGCCTGATCAGTTACTCAGTCTGCATTAGTCTGAAGTCATGAGGAGCGGCTGCAGACTGACCGCACACTGTACCGTTGGTGAAAATGTTTTACTGTGGTGTAATTTGGGAGTGAACAATCGGCTGGTATAAATCAGGGATACACAACCCTAGTCTTAGGGAGCCGCAGGTGTTCTGGTTTTCAATGTTACTCAGCACTTGATTGATTAATTAAAGCAGCTGACTGAACAGTTAATTAACCTCACCGAAGGTCCTGGGTTTGAACTGGTCCTCCAGGACTGGAGTTAAACCTGCAGACACTGTGGCCCTCCAGGACTGGAGTTAAACCTGCAGACACTGCGGCCCTCCAGGACTGGAGTTAGACCTGCAGACACTGCGGCCCTCCAGGACTGGAGTTAAACCTGCAGACACTGCGGCCCTCCAGGACTGGAGTTAAACCTGCAGACACTGCAGCCCTCCAGGACTGGATTTAACCTGCAGACACTGCGGCCCTCCAGGACTGGAGTTAACCCTTTGTTTTAAGGAGCTGTGCTGCCTGTTGTAGGTCAGCTGTGCACCGCATTAAAATCCAGGCTGTGGAGGACATTGTCCTGAGGAAACTGAGAAATGACCTCACCCTGCGGAACATCGCCATTAACGACTGTCTCCTGGCAACCGGAGGGAACTCTGGTGGAATGCTATCGATAAAGCACTTTAGGAAGGTGAGCTTTCACATGTTTTATTTAAAGAGAGCCTGTGAGTATATAGTCTAAGAGCTCTTAGTGAGCTTCAATCAGCACCCTGGGCAAAAACATAAAAACATAAACATACATTTATGAGACAGATTCAATACAGTGCACTTAAACTCTCATATAAGGCATAAGTGAGACTAGCTGGACACATGTGAAACTATATGCTCCCAGGTGTTATATTCAGAGTTCATATGTTAAAACCACCCATAGCACATTTAAAATGTCAAAACCACATGTCTGGGAAAATGTAAAATTTTCACAGTTTCTGTAAGACAAGGAGTGACCACATGCTTACCTGCTAAAATCTACCTCCACAGATGCTGGAGGACAGTGGGATCGCTCTCAGTCCGGGGGACTTCAGCATGCTGACCGAAGCGCTTTGCTTTAGAGACGGAGCACTCCCCCACGCCGACTTCCTGGCTAAATACGAAGGTGAGAATGAGTGGCAGTTCTGACACATACGGCCCATCTGCTCAGCCTGAGCAAAAGGAGACCGAGGGGAGATTTATCAGAGGTTTTCAGAAAAGTGGTCAACAAGATGAACTGAAAAGATTTTGCAAGATTTTAGCAAGATTTAGCAGAAATCATAAACTCTGGGCTTATAGCCTGGCACTATCGCTCTGAACTGCACTGCTTTCTCCAGGCTTACAGCAGAGAGGTATAAACCTGGCACTATCACTCTGAACTGCACTGCTTTCACCAGGCTTACAGCAGAGAGGTATAAACCTGGCATTCAAGGCTAACCAAGCACAATCTTCTCCTACTCAGCACCCTTGCACCTGCCTCTGTCTCTGTCCCTCGTCCAAAAAGTCTCAGACAGTGGCGTTTATTCATGCCATATTCTATTATAACTTCATGAGTCATCAGCAAAAATAATTATGTACAGATATAGGTCCCTGGTCCTCATTACTCAGAGAAAAACAGAAGGAGCACAGGACAGTTTAGAGTTTTTGATATTTTGCCTAATTATGTCTTTTTTTTTTTTTTTTTATTGGAACCATTTTACAGAAGAGGGACGCCTCTCATTTGCTACCTCTGAAAAGCTCATTTAAAAACTGACTTTAATGTATCATCCTGCACAAAATATTTCCGTCAGATTTTTCAAAACTCCTGAAAATATAATGCTGTTTTAAACCTGGATCACAAAAAGACCAACAACAAAAAATTGCTGATATTTTCTTAATCTTGCTTTGTAAGTAAATCAGAAGGTAATAGCACTGTAATAACACAGATCATTGGTGCAAAGATAATGTCAAGCAAGATATTACATGTAACAAGACTGATATTTGTGAATAGAATGTTATAACACTAATTATGCAAATACTTGTTTAGTTTAAACAACTGCAGAATGCATGAACTAGTGTAATAACATGGTGATAACACATGCCATTGTACAGTGCAATGGCACTGAAGTTAGTTAACATGATCTAATAACAGTGTAATAACACTGCTCAATGTTAAACTGCAATAGCACCAATCTCAATGAGTATAATGTAATAACACAGCAATGACACTGACCACTGCCTTGCAGAGAAGCTGAAGCAGGAGAGGAGCGTGTCGGTGAATAGTTGTCTGAAAGAGAAGCAGCTGAACCTGTTGACGGCAGAAGAATGCCTGTCCCAGATGAAGCAGAGAATCCAGAAATATTATGGGGTATGATGAACATGTTCCCGAAATAAAAGGAGTAAATACATTATGATTTGTCTGCATATGTTTTACAATGCAATGTATACCATACCATAACCTCTTCATTGTGAAACATATTGTATCGTGAATTGCAGTGTGTCGTCTGACCCCCCAGTTATCGGTCCCATGGTGTTTCAGGACATCCTCACAGCCTTTCTCCTGATGGACAAGAACCGAGACGGCGTCATCAACAGGGGCGACTTCAGAATCCTGTTTGACAGCCTGGAGTTCACCTCCAACGAGGAGGAGTACCAGCGTGTCCTTGGGATGCTGGGTCTCGAACCTGGGGCCACACTCAACTACGCAGAGTTCTTCGATGCCATCCAGGCCACGGGCAAGCCAGGAATACAGCTTCTATCAGCCAACAAGTGAGCCCAGGGACCTTAATATAGCCAAATGTACCTTAAGGATTCAATGACAGTAATCTCGGAATTGAACCTGCAACCTCTCAGTTACAAGTTCACATCTCTAACCACTATACCACAATGCCAAAATGGTGTACAGCAGAGCTGCTGAGCTCATCTTCCAGCTCCTATACAGCAGACAGCTTTGTGCAATGGGATGCTGAGTTAATTAACTCTATGTCTGGGTTATCTGTATTACATAACACACATTACACTCAGCTGTTAGACTCGTCTCATTTACCGGCCCCAGGAGGACAGTTAACCTCTGTGGAAACAGTTTTCCCATCAGTCCCTGCGTGTAGCTTATGAAGCATGATTTGAATTCACAACTTCTCCATTCATACAAATGTGGCCATGGTTACCTTATCCTGGCTGATACCTCTCTACATTCCTCTGTGCAGTTCAGGCAAACTTGTCTTTCTCTGGATGAATTTCTAACCTGTCACATCAAAATTCAGTAGGTCAGTCTGTGTGAAAGGTGGCAACTGGAACATGAACTAGGAGATATGCAGTAAGTGTTGGCTTGAGCCAGGGGAGGGAGCATGTGTCAAAGACATCAACCTCCCACAAACCCTCTTTCAGAACCTGATCAGTGTCTGTGATGCCACATCTGAGATGCAAATGTTATCTGCCTGGAACATTTTCATGTAATTTTTATAGAACTTTTTTCAGAAATGTTGTAAGACTCTTTGGAAAACGTTCATAATACACGATGAGAGAACGTTCACAATCTAATGGGAATCTGAATTAAATCTTCCCAAATATCCTGGAAACATTTTGTTGCTAGCTGAGTATAGACTGCTGATATGGATTTCACTTTACATTGCTCTGGTACTCATGGTACTGAGATGGGGTTTGACTCATGCCTTTTACACACAGGTGGAAACGGTTTGTGGAGGAAGCAGGTGAACAGGTGCACAGTCACCTGGCCTCCAGGGCTCACAGTGGCTGGTCAGAGATGGCAAAGGTGTGATTTAATGTAAAATGGGCCGCAGTCTCATTATAACATTGTTATTGAGCAGTACATAAGTGTAATAACTGCACTTTCATTTGAGTTTATAGATGCATAATTCTTTTCATTGACATTGACATTTGTCATTATATCAATATGGATCAAACCTTAATGTGCAGTAAATTGAATTATTTCACATTTCTAATGACCCCACTTTTGATGATAACAATTCTGTTGACTCCAGTGTTATAACTGTTCAAATTTAAATTGCATTCCATGACAATGTTGTAATAAACATGTTGTAACATTGTAATAATGCCAGTGTTCTGTCTGGGCAGTCGTTCAGCCACTTTAATGAGGAGGGGCAGGGCCTGGTCACCAAGAGAGATCTGAAACAGCTGCTGTACACATACGCTTTGCCCATTAGCCCAAACCAGTTTGAGAAACTCTGGTCAAGGTGAGGAACGATTCACTACTGCAGTCTACACTAGATAAGGAGATGCAAGCAGCCAGATTTAAACAGTTTTGTTTGTATTCTTATTTCATGGACATTACAGAGTTTAATCTTTTTTTCTTAATTGCAATGTTTCAATAAACATGAAGTGGGTAGTGGGTTGTCGAACAAAATGTTCTGCAATCTCTTTCAACTTCTACATTTCAGTTAGGAGCGATATCAAATGGCTCTGCAAAGAAAAAGATTTTTATGCTGATGAGAACTAACATCAATATTGTCTCTGATTGGCCGATCCGGTGGTTGTTCCAACAGGTACGACAGGGAAGGTAGAGGTGAGCTCACCCACTCAGAGTTCCTGGAGCAGCTGGGTGTGGCCCCTGAGGAAAATGGGCGTGGCCAGAGTCACATGACCATGGAGGGGTGCTCCGGTTCACAGACACAGGGGCGAGCTGGCAGTGCAGGCTCACAGACGGCCCAGACCTCCCCTGTACTGCAGGAAATCAGGTAAACGGAGGTTACCAGGCGAAAGGGCAGTCAGTCTAACTGAGCTGTTATTTATCACTGTAGCCCCAGTAAAACATAAACAGCAGTGAAGTGTCATTACCACCAGGAACTGCAGCTATACTCTACTGTAATGGTTGTTCTCCGGCATTCACACCAAAAATCTATAAGTTGTACATACACGCATGCTTCTTGCAGGTACACACAGCAAACAATAGACAGAGTTTGCAAAATATTACATATTCCTCATTCATTTTAACATCTGTAAAAGAATTGCAGAATGATATAATTATTGCTATGCTTGTTGTTATTGCTCCTGGTGGGAACGGCTTCAAAGGGTTTTTGTACACCATTGAACTCTTCAGGGAGGTGGTCAGACGGAGCTACGCTGAGGTTAGCTGCAGCTTGGTGGGGTTGGATGAGAGTAAGGATGGGTACGTGGGACTGGATGACCTCCAGGCCCTGCTGCAGAAACATGGCAGCCAGGTGAAGGAGGATGAGCTCATCCACCTCCTGAACAGGTACCCCACCTCTGCAGCACACCTTTACCTACGCTCCCCCAAATCCCCTGGGGAGACCGCCTCTGTTTGAGAGGACAGATTCATGTACAACACAGGACAGAATTACAGACTTAATGTAATTACAGACTTAATTTTCAGCATGAAAATATAAGATGTGGATAAAGTCACCTCATAAATGCTTAAAATGTTATGAAATGATACACTAGCATTATGTGGTAGTCATATGTTTTTATTTTTTTGGTTCAAAGCCAAGAAATGCACATTAAATCCCAGCATATTGGAACAAGCCGACAATCTTTGATACTGCCATTGTAGATACCCACTTGACAGCAGAAATTACTAAGCACTCGTTTATCATACTCCCTTGTTCAGAGTGACTTAGATTTACAACTTCTCTGGAATAGACAAACTCTGACACACAAGGGGGCACAATATCAGCATGTTCCCTTACTCTGTTTTACAGCCTAAAGATCAGTGTGGACAACAGGAAGCTGTCATACCTGCACTTCCTGCAGGCCTTTGGTCACAGAGCAGCATCTGCACCTGGGTCCCGCCCCCCGAGAGAGAGTGTGGAGCAGCTGAGCCCTGATAGGGCGATGCTCAGACTCAGAGAAGAAGTCTCCGCCTCCTACCACGCCCTCCACAAGGCAAGCAAAGAGAAAGAGAGGGAAAGAGAGTAAATTATCTTAAAATAAAATCAACTATAATATTAAAAAACAATACATAATCATATGTAATTTTACAGTGAAATGTTTTGTATTTTAAAGTTTATTTTACAATGCATTATACGCATTAACAGAAGTTAAAATATGGAAAAATTATGCTTTTCAAAGTCTAACCAATTGTGTATTGACTATGTTGAGTAGTACATCGTAATTCATGCAGTAAATTTGGCTGGTGAATTTGATATACTTCACACTTACATTTTTCCCCCTGGTATTTCTCAACTTATAGTTAACCAAAGGTCTGGCTGCATTTGTCTGTAATCCTTCTTTTGCATGGAAAAGAAAAACAGTAATAGAAAGTGTGGCAAAAAGAAATACCTGCTGTCATAGTTGCGGTCATATTACATTACACTGTGTACACTATAATAAGTTATAATAATATGTATGATCAGTCACCATCTGACAGCCGAAATTATTACTGCAGAGGGGAAAATGATAAAGTTAGTTTTGTTACTGAGATATTTTTTCTTGCTTAAGTCATCGGGGCAGAGTGTAGTTCAATGCAAAGGTCCGAACTGAATCAGCTTGAGTCCTTAAAATACAAATAAAATACTCCATCCTTTGGTATGGAAATCTAGCACTGATACCAGAGGCATATTAAAGTCAAGCTAAAGTTAAAGCAAACAAGAGCATACGAAGTGTATGAAATTTAAAACTGTATTGTATTTCAAGCCATTCTCTTTTGTTCTCTCTGTGAGAAGTTTCAAGGACTGAGAGGTGAAGCTGTTACACCTGCCTGAGGAAGCACCTGCTCTCTCTGCCGTGTCTGCAGGTGTTTTCTGCTTTTGACAAGAGTGGGAGAGGGGCTGTGTCACCCCTGGAATTCCAGAGGGTTCTGGACCACTTCTGCGTTCGGCTCTCAGACAGACAGCTCACACACCTTCTGTCTATGCTGCCCGTGAACGAGGACGACCACAGCGTTCCCTGGAGGCACTTCCTCCTCAAATTCCGCATCAAGGACCAGGTGAGACCACACCCTGACCCTTAACCTTTGCCATATGAGCATGCCTGTACTATGTGAATCGACCCATAGCTGTGGACACAGGTGTATTCCAACTTCATTTTTAGAGTTAATGCTGATAATTATGGCTGCATTTGTAGAAAAACAAAACAGAGGTAAGAGTCTCCGTTAAGAGTTTCCATTGTTTAACGTGTTCAGAAATGTGCCTTTTAGGGTGCTATATCCCATCCAGATTGCTGTGTGTGTGTGTAAATGTTGATGTCTGTGATCTGGTGGTGTAGGCCTACAGTACGGAGAACTGGCTGGAGAGGGTGGAGAGAGCGGTGGGCCCCGCCAAGCCCCGCCCCCTTCCCATGAGTGACATCCTGGAGCGTATCCAGGAAGTGGTCAGTGCCAAACTGTACACCGTTGCCAAGGACATGGCTGAACTTGACTACGGCCGCATCAACGTCATCTCCAAAGAGCACTTCAGGGTCATCTGCGACCGCCACTTCCTGAGGGTTACGGATGAACAGGTAGATCCGGTTCCCCTCCCTCAAGTTTAAACGTGAATGTATGTATGGGGGAGAAAGCCGACTGTGTCACAGTCTCACATGTGACAACTACTTCAAAATACAAAGCTAATCTCTGTGAAGATGAGGCTGGGAGGTAAACAGTATGGGTCGTGATCCGTAAGGGTACACATCTAGTTATACCCTGATTTATCGTGCCTGCTCAGAGTTCCTTGTTTGTGTCGGAGTGAAGAAGCACCGCTGCAAAACAGTAAGCACACAATCCTAATACAGCCCGTGAAGAGCAGAAAAAGCAGGAATTTCCCTGCAGACACAGAGGGTCACATTTACACATTCCCATTTCAGACACTGCTGGGATTCTGCAGCTACAATCATCAACTTTTACACTTAATGTCCGTGAGCTCTTCATGTGGAAAAGATTGCTCATTTGGCAGGCAGTCTGAATAAATTAACTACGTTCACAGCAATAAAATTAAAATATTGGCACATTTGGCAGAACACCAATGCACATATCAAGTTTGTTTAATTTAGTTTTTTCCCCTGATTAAGGAGCAGCTCCATGGTGTAATCTGTTCTTCCTCCAGTTTGAGAGCTTGTGGGAACTACTGCCAGTAAACGAGTTTGGGAATCTGGAGTACAGAGAGCTCCTGAAGAGGTTTAGTGGGGATTCTTGGGGGGGACCCCAAACCTCAGAGAGAGGGGACCCCGTAACCTCACCGGTGTGCCCAGAGGTGTCCACATCAGCCATCCGGCGGCCCAAAACAGCCCCCTGCATCATCGGACGCCCAAAGGTATCGTTTCAGAACCAACCTGAGAATACGGACCAGACCTGCAAGTATAAGACAATAAGAAAAAAGAATAATGCATATGTTATATACAAACTTCAACCCTTTAGAAAAAAAAATTATTCTCTTAAAGTCCTTTCAGACAAGATGCTCATTATTTTTCCAACATTAAACTGAAATTAAATGCCGTCAAAGGTAAGGACAAGACTGCTTGCCTTTTGAATATGCCGATGCTCCACCAGTCTGCGAATCAGGGGGAGGAGACTGGACCCGCCTCCGTGACGGGGGGCGGGGCTTCCCCCCCGCTGAGTGCCGACGCGGTGGAGAGGCGGGTGCGCGGCCAGACCCGCGGCTGCTGGAAGGAGCTCCAGCGGCGGTGCAGAGAGGAGGACCCGACGGGATGCGGGGGAATCGCCACCGACAGCTTCCTGGGTACGGTGGTGTCAGGAGTGGGATTAATCACCATCTATGAACAGACAGGGTGGTGCTTCAGTCACAGCAAACAGCCTTGGGCCTAAAGCCATTGTCCTTTAGAAATAAGTACATTTTCCTTCCCTCAGATTACTAACAATTTTAAAGGAAACATTTATTTTTAGAGGCCATATTCATAAAGAATGTTGAGAATAAGAGTGCTGATCTAGGATTAGTTTTGCCTTTTTGCTCATAGTGGTAAAGGATGGGATGTGGACGGAGTGAACCTGATCCCAGATCAGCGCTAATGCTCTGATACGCTTTATGAATACGTGCCTGGGTGCTGACGCTTGCTGTGCGTTGTGTTAAGCCATACTGCAGGACCTGCAGGTGAAGCTGTCGCGGGCGGACCTGCAGCGGCTGGCGGCGAAGCACGGCATCGCGGTGAACGGCAGGATCGCGTACCCAGAGTTCCTGCGGCAGATCGTCCTCTCCCTGCAGCCCCGCCCCCTCACCGCCTTCCACCGGCCCAAAGTGCCCCCACCCCGCACCCCGGTAGGACCAAACTCAAAAACACATAGTCTGAACAATAAGCAACCAATGAATTTCTTGCACCAGGAAACACTTTCAATTTCTGCGTCCTCTGTGGGATCACACATTGACCTGACTCCGACTGCACTGCTTCAAATAAGGGATTGATAAATAAAAAATATAAATCAATGTTAGCTTAACTATTCTCCCAGAAGTGCATGTCTTCGTCTTTGTTACCAGGGATAAATATTTAATTAAATACGAGCTGGCTGAGAGCGCAGAATGTGGTTCGGTTGTAGTTTACACGCACAGTAAATGATTCACTGATTTAGCTGCTGGGGGGTGTGTGTGTGTGTGATTCAGAGAAGTCGCTGTAAACTTACCGCTGGGTGTCCCTCCTCTAGACCTCATTTTGCAACTCTTTGATGATGGAGTCTGTCAGTATTTGAAATGCTGGATGAGTGAAGGAGAGTAAAGCAATACTGAACAAAGGCATGCTATAGATCTCCCCCACCCTGTTTGAGGAGATGTCCCTAAGCTACTTTATGTGTGTGTGTGTGTGTGTGTGTGTGTGAATGTGTATGTGTGTGTATGCATGCGTTAGTCTATGCATGCATGTGTGAGTGTGTGTGCTTGTGTTAGTCTATGCATGCATGTGTGTGTGTGTGTATGCATGTGCTAGTCTAAGCATGCATGTGTGAGTGTGTGTGAATGTGTATGTGTGTGTGTATGCATGTGCTAGTCTAAGCATGCATGTTTGAGTGTGTGTGAATATGTGTAAATCCATGTGTAAATGTGCATGTGCGTGTGTATAACATCCACATGTGAGTGACATGGATGTAGACCTGTCACGATAATTACATTATCAACTTATCATACGATATATGGACATGACTTTGATCGTTTTTTGTTGGCCTCAATATGGCCCATTGTGTTTCCATGCGTGTTTGTTTACATAAAAATGAATGACATCACGCTGCTTCTGTCCTCTCGTCTGCTCTCTGTGTCGTAGGCGGGGGCCGATGGTTCTGCATCGAATCTGAGCCATGGGCTTGGCGTAACTGTTTAACCTCACAAGCAAGCTGTCTACTTTGTGGTAATGTTTGATAGTTGGCTGGCAGATGCCTTGCAAATCACCTCAGACTTATTTTTTGGTCACAATAACTGGATTATCAGATTGTACAGTGTCTATTTATTTTAAAAAGTCTATTTGACTTTTTAAAATCTATGTGAAAAAAGCCAAACAAATCACATTTATATACAAATATGACCATCTTCATGGCCGCCAACTTTACTTTTGTACGCAGACCAGACACAGGTATAAATACTCACAATGGCGCAGGCCACTTGCATAAGCTACGGCGTAGGCTACGCGTAGATTCAATGCAGAACTATAAATCGGCACAGCTCCTCCACACACACAGAGTGCACAGTGACAGGTGAGGATAATGTGTTACTCCAGGCTAATAGATGTTTTAATAGGTGTTTTTTCCAAAGACGGCATAATTCCAGGCAGAAAGTTTGGAAGCATAAGTACTTGGTTCAAAGCTGCCTTCCCCAGCTCCAGTGTGGGAGCATTCTGGCTTTAAGCCTAATGAGAGAGGAGAGCCCATTAACGTGAACGAGCCGGTACGTCGACTGTTTAAATACAGTGGCAACGAAAAATAGCAATACAACTGATTTGCCTTTTTATGCGGTTATAGTATCATTATTTCACTGGCATAAAATGGCCTTAAAATGACAATAATATTGTTTATTGCAGTTATTTCTGGGACAATATATCATCCAACAAAAGTAGTTATTGTGACAGGCCTACATGGATGTGTGAGTGTGTGTGTGTGTGTGTGTGTGTGTGTGTGTGTGTGTGTGTGTGTGTGTGAGACTTAGGGTGTATTTGTATACTCAAGTCTGTGACAATGTGTGAGTGTGTGTGCATAAATGTGAGTGAGTGAGTGTGTGCGTATACACGGGTCTGTGACAGTGTGTGCGTGTGCATGTGTGTGTGCCTTGCGGCTGCTACCCACAATCCTCTCTGGCCCCCCTCACACCGACGCTGTCACTCACGATCACTTCCCGTGTCCCCCAACCATAAACAAGAAGCCAATCATCACGCTGTGTCCTCGGGCTGCTGTTCGCATCAGTCATGTGACCGGGGTGCATGTTCAAACGCACTCCTGGACCGCAGGGGGAAGTGCCGAACATCACAGCCAGAACAGAGGAGAGCTCCAGACTGCAAACGCGCAACACAAACATCTCATTCCGCCCCAAGGCGCTGCTCACCGCGCCATAGATCTCCATCTTCAAACCAAACAACATTTCACACTGCCGTTCTAAGTAATAACTTGGAAAATGTCATGTTTTTTTTTTTTTTTTTTTTTTTCTGTGGGCATTTTGTATTGTTAAGATTACATTGTATTATTTTGTGACAAGGTCCCACCAGGGAATCAATATGAATTCTCTGAATTACAAGCCCAGTCCATTATTTGTTAATTCCCACATACTATATTATACTCCTTGCTCCATTTTACAGTCCTACAGCATGGACTCTGCAGACCTGCATTGTCTGAGTGACATACTCAGGTCTTTAAGGGGCCATACTAGCCAAACTCATTTTCTTATTTCATTCAAAGAAAATTATAATAAAATAATAATAATAATAATAATAATAATAATAAAATAGGAGGGCTGATGCAGGAGATAATGGAGTCTCTCATTTGCAGATATCTGCAACTGGATTGGTTTTGGGCAGGTTTGACTTCTTCAGAAGTAGAAACTAACAATTATTTTATTGTATCTTATATTTTACTTATTAGATACTTTAAATAAAGGTGTTATAAGCAGTTATAAATCAAGTTATGTGAGCTCATAACTGTTTGTAAATGGCAAAGCACCTGTGTACAAGTTGGACAGTCTGGTCAGGTCCTGTCTGATCCGGTTCGATCCAGTCTGATCCAGCCCCACTGTCTCCCTGTGCACAGATGAAGGTGGGGGTTCTGAGTGGGCCGTGTGCAGACTCCATGCTCCGGCTGCTGGATCCGGTCCAGAGATTCTGGAGGCCCATGAGGCAAAGCTTCATTGCCTGTGACCGGAACCGCAGCGGCCTCATCTCATTCAGGGACTTCACACAGGTAAATTCACCTCAACCTGACCACGACCAAAACAAAGCCCACCAGCGCAGCGTTCTCATTGGTGCAGACAACAGGCTACACCAGGGTTCTGAACACATTCCAGCTATTCCTGGCATGAAGTCTGTACTGATACCTGCTACACCTGGTCTGGGTTCTGCGCAGGTACTTGGTACACCTGGCCCACAGTCTGTGCATTTACCTTCTGCAAATGGTCTGGTACCTGTACAGGTAGCTGCTACACCTGGTCTTGTGTCTGTACAGGTACTTGCATTAAATATCTAAAAGCTCCTTTTCGTCTGCATTCCACATCCTGCCTTTGATCTCACAGGTGCTGCAGACATTCAGCATCACCCTTTCCCAAGATGAGGTCTTCCACCTGAGCTCCTACTTCGACAAAAACCTCTCAGGAATGATATCTTACAACGATTTTCTGCAGTCTTTGCTACAATGAGGGAAAATCGGAAGCATACTGTCCCTCTCTAGCACTGCTGGGTGTGTGGCTTTTTTAACACTACAGCAGTGTTGATAGCTGAAGTATTGATGCATTTCAACACTCAGGCAGAGTTAATGTGTAATTCAGTTTCACAGCAGAGGAACATGACACTATTCACTGCATCAAAAAAAAAATCAACACAGAGAAAGTGAAACCAATCAAAACAATGCAAAACAAACCTGAAATTAATTAGCCAATCCCTCAATTCTTGCTTTTGTGTGGTGCCATTTACAAATAAGTTGTCACGATTTATTAATTCACATTTGGACTGGTGAATATAGTGGTTTTCAAGATGTTGGGTCATTTTGTTAAATCCAGGCTTGCACTTGACTCTTCTCATTTGATCATCAAAACAATATTTGTTAGGTTTGTATTGCTAATTATTATTTTTTTTTTTTACAAACCAAAAATAAACAAAGGTATACATTTCAGCCCTCCGGATATCCAGCTTGTCTTTTGTTTCCGCTTCATGAAAGAGGGAGCAGGTGTTGAGGCATCGAGCAGAAATGTGTCACATGCAGAATCCATAAGGGAAGACGATAGGGAAGACACGCCGCATACCTGAGCATGCAACAAACAGGAATATCTGTCCTGAAGGTGTCTCTACAGAGATGTGTCCTTCGGAAAATGGAAAGCTATCCAAGCTGCATTCCTTAGAATATATCAACCTCCATCCCACAGGATTACGGATGTAATTATCCGAGTGAAGATTCCAGTGTGCAGAGGTATGGAAATGAGAAGTTACAAAAAATGAAATATGAAAATGTGATTTTTCTTTACAAGATTAAGTTTACTCAGAGTTTATACGATTTGTATGAAAGACAGATCATTTGACTCTGGGGGATTTTTTTTTTTAAATCTTAGAACAGAGAAATAAGAAACTGGGAACTGGTGCTTACCCATTCACAGGGTGTTTGATTTCATTAGTGATCATTCTCACATCTCAATTTCACAGGAGGGTTTGATAGAGAAAAACACACACATTGGTTATTCAACGGTTGCTTCACCTAAAAACGTTGAAATGAAATGTGTCTTGTTCCTTCAGTCGCTAAGGCGTGTTTGCATATTTAACGCTGGGAGCAGCAGGGGGTGCGGTCTATTTCCCCAGACTTACCCCAGCTCAGGGTTTTTCTTCTCTCCTGCAAGAGAAACAAACGTACAGGAGGGTTTGACAGGAGGGAAGATTAAGAGCTGAAAAACCATTAAGGAGTAGTGTTCTTGGTGAATATGGGACATTTGTCTCATGTTTTTCCTGTCGAAGTTGGAAATGTCATTCACCCGCCTCCTTCTGCTCCAGTCAAGATTTAGTTCCCAGAATGCAGTGGGAGTCCCCCCCCATCACCCCAGAACATACTCAAAATTTAATATTTAATTTTCTCAGCTTCCAAATTATTAATACCAAATTATTAACATAAATTTATGATAAAACATTACATTACAGGCATTTAGCAGACGCTCTTATCCAGAAAAAACTTACAACACAAAGTGCATTTTTTCGGGACAAGGGTGTTGAAGTGGGGGATAAACGTCTCAAGTGTCAGAAGGGTTATAGACTACCCTGAGGACGACCTGAAGCAATGCACTTTTCTGTACGAATTATACAATAATATAGCATACAACAAATCATTTTATTTGTACATCTTAAACAAAATACACAATGCCAGAAAAAGCAAAATGAGAGAAAAGTTTCTAAATCTTCTTAAGGTCTGTGACAGCATGCCAGGAAAAGGAGGGAAAAGAAACAAGAGTCAACTGCAAACCCAGACTACACTTTCAAAGAACTACA
Organism: Albula goreensis; assembly: GCA_022829145.1. NCBI lineage: Eukaryota > Metazoa > Chordata > Actinopteri > Albuliformes > Albulidae > Albula > Albula goreensis. The sequence continues at coordinate 2,451,475 of CM040763.1, read as the reverse complement.
CAGCAAATGAGACAAGCACAATTAAAAAGAAAAATATTAAACATTTGATACACAGAGATACATTTTACAAAGGCAAAAAAAATTGCCACGCTAATGAGTTCTGGTTCTCTTACGCCTCCTACAGGAGAAAACTTTCCCATGATCCTCCATTCTATCTCCTGAACTATATTAGCCAGTCACTGAACCAGATCATTATTACCTATCAAACAATCAGTGAGACAGTATCTTTCCCCACTAAGCCAATCACTGAACTAGTTCATCTTTGCCCTCCGGCCAATCAGTGATCCAGTTCATCTCACTGCATTAAAGACAGTGTCTTGGGTAATACGTGCATGTTAGCCTAATACAAAGGCTCATGTTTGTCCTTTTTAGATAAAACGTTGCCGAAATATTGTGAGTTTTGAGCAGGAAATGAAAGAGGTTGCTGCCGATTCCCCCCCACTAGTTACTTTTGTGATTAAGACAAAGTAAATATTGGATCTTTGCAGGGCTCCTGCGGCATGATCTTGAAAGGGAATCATGATTATCATGTGATTGCACTGTGCATGTCCAATTCATCTTCGGCAAAGACCGTCACTGCCGCTACCATCCCCGCTACATTAAATATTAACCCAATGCAAAGATTGCTAATGATGGAAATTAATGTTGAACTCACAGGAATACAGCACAGCCAGGAGGCAACAAATGAGAACCTTAAACCAGACTAACGCAGGGGATACAGAGATCAAAGCTCAGCGGGGCCTGAATTCCACCTGCACACCGAGGGCACACTGACTGCGCTGAGTCTAAGCAGTCCTGTTACATGAGGCTATTAAAAGAGCACTATTTACAGTATTTTTGACCTCAAAACAAAAAAAGTAAAACAAAACGAATAGTCATTAGAAAGACTTTTTAAAATAAATATTCACATTGCACTATGAATTTTAACATTCTGATCCTTCAAAATACATTCATGAAGGGGGAAATTTATGCTGCCTCACTTATATATACAAACATTTTTAATTTTTTACAAAGAAACATAAATACTGTGTGATGGCACGCTTCCTCATTGACTCCTGACATCACAATTAACACCTGCGGGCGATTTAAACATTTTATAAGTGTATGAAATGTGAGATATACAGGCGGACCGCGATAGCTCAGCTAAAGGGCAGCACAGGTCATGGAATGTCATCATCATTCCAGAACCTTTAGGAAACTTAAAAAGCAACATTAACATTCCGGAACCCTCTGCCGTTTCAGTCTGGGGCCAGAGGACCAAATTAACAAACAACTCAAAACAAGACACACAAAAAAAAGAGAGAAAACGCTGCTGGTGACCCAAGAATGAACTCGCTGGTAGCATGACACCGGAGCAGATGACGAGAGTGTGAGTTTAATCAGGCAGAGAGACGAAACGGAGAGAGCAGGAGGAGAGCCCCTGTCGCGCTCCCAAACCCACGGGGAGCTGGCAGAAAAGTTTTTAATGAGTCCCGCGGGGGCCGTGTCAGTGCGCTTGACATTCAGCCTGGTGCGGGCTCATGGTGTCAGCTTCCTGTGCAACCCCCCACCCCCACCCCCGGCCGCAACCCCTGCCTGACGCTTTGATCTGCCCATCCCAGCCATGCGCCTGCTTCCGTGCCATGTTGTACAGCGGTGTTTGAGAGGAGAGGGGCGTGTCACCCTCTCCCTCCTCCTCCAATTAAAGGAGGAGATGCTGGCTGAAGCAGTCACAGAGACTGAAAGCACAATCCGGAACTTCCCTCCACTGTCCCAGAATTATTCAGCTCTACAGTTCCAGAGTTCTGTGTTCTGTATTCTTTCTCAGAGTTCACTATTCAGTTGCTCAGGGGGGAAATGGTGTTTGTGCCGTCTCAGTCGGTGCACCGCATCGATAAATGTTTTTTTTTTTTATTAAAAAAAAAAGAAAGAAAAACAAATACAGTTGGAGTAAAACACGCACACATCAGGGCCCCGGAGATATGAGGTGCAGCACTACAGAGAGAGAGAAAGAGAGAGACTTCCCGATCCCCTCTGTGAGAGATTGTCAAGCGATTGAAGTGCATGAAGGAGGATTAAAGCTGCATGTACACACAGCTACAAGTCCCAGAGGGAGGTTGGTGGCAGCACAGACACAGTCATACTCACACAGGGGCTCTGTTGAAAGCGGGGGGCCCGTAGTGTGGGATTCGGGCCCTCAAAGCACTATGCAGGTGCGCCCCACATTACCCCTGATTCATACATATACTGGGTCCCTGAGGGGCGGGGCAGTGGGCGGGGCTGCCCTGATCATGTGCTCCGGGAGGTGGGCACGTCGAACACTATGGGCGAGTTCATTGGCTGGAAGTTGACCGTGCAGGCTGAGGCGTTGATGAAAGTGGTGATGCCATCCGTCATCATGCCGTAGCCTATCAGGAGAAGGGACGAGAACACGACTCATGGGCTTATGCTTTTTCACTTATTATAACAACAACCAGAGCCCAGATTCACTTCCTGATTTTACACAAAGAATTACTCATAAAACAGAAACAGACTGGTGATCCTGAACTTTGTAAAACTAGTTAGAACAGTAATGCCCTCCTGTTTTATCAGAAATTTTATTCATAGGATAGTTACATCACATCGGTTACTTATGCAGAACATGTAACTCCTTGCAGGAATTAGGAGAAAGTCAGAAAATCAGTTTTTTAATTGCCCAAATTACTCATACTTTCAGCAACATGTCAACTTTTAGTGCGGCGCCACTGTCAAACCACAGGACCTGAAAGTTTCTCTCAAAACGCCGAACATGAGCACTCGACGCTTCCCCTTCCCGCGCCACCTGGCCTCATCTCCTCGCAGCCTGCTCTAGTTTCTAATCTGGAGAGCTCCAGGGGACGGAGTGAGGAGGGGAGGGACTGACCCGCTAGCCTGGAAACACAGCGCCAGCCCTGGGAGTACCGGTCCCTTGTGACAGCACTACACCAAGACCTTCACACGAGAGCCTCCATTGTCACTTTTTACTGGGTTTCTCGGCACAGAACAATTTTTTTTTTTAAAAGGAGATCAAAACTTTTGTGACTACCTGCCCCACTGTTGCAGCAGGACACTTCACCTGGGTCTGACCGGGGTCATACACCTGGACTCACCTGGTCGAGGGGCAGACCTGGGTCAAACATATCTGAAGTTGCTTATGTACTTGCCAGTCTAGAAACATGGTTAGCAGAGGTGTGGCACGACTGCTTACATCATCAGGTGGTTGTTCTTATGCTCCACTTTGTAAGTCAAGAGCTTAATTAGGTGGATGAATGAATGTTCTGCCACACTGCAAGTACACTCATTATCTACATGGATGTGATGCAGTGTAATGCAATATCTGAAAGTCTACAGCTGTTCAGATGCTGGTGAGATGTTGAAAGCAGCTCTGCTCCACAGACTGAAGTAGATCTTAAGTCACGCCTGTAGACACTGGACTCCAGGGCTGCAGGGTGAGGACCCAGGTGTCTTACCTTCATGGATGTGTCCAAACACGTGCAGTTTGGGCTGCACTCGCCTCTGCACGGTGTTGAGGAGCTCCACACATCCGACCCGCTGCATCTTACGCGGGACCCAGTCCAGGAACCCTGCAGGGGTGGAGGAGGGGCTGGATCAATGCCGTATGTCCACCAATAAAAATGCACCCCACCACAGATCTACCAACCAATCCACCCATAACAAAACTCTTCCCATTAGCCACACCCACCAGTGCTAAATAAACCCATCCATAACACACACACACACCAATAACTCTGCCCAATCCACCCATAACCAAGCCCACATCAATAACTCTGCCCTTAGCCACGCCCACAATAATCAATCCACTTATAGCCACACCCACACACATCTAACCCCATCCCTAACCACACCCACACCCATGCATATCAACATACCCATAACAAAGCAGACATGAAGAACCCTGAGCCACACACATAACCACACTTACACCAAGAACCCTACCTGTAGCCACACCCATAACCACACCCAAATCCTTTCCATAACCACACCCATAACACTGCCCATCTTCTTATAATGCTGATTGGCCGAATCTTGCATTCCCTGCGGTTTTATTGCAGTAAAATTTACAGACCCCAGTGTCCTTCTGCCAGTATTTACTGTCTCTCTCTCTCTGTTCCTGCAGTAGTTAGCCTCTCTCTGTATTCCAGTGGTTTTATGGGGGTTTTAAATGTGGCGATAGCTGTCTAAGTCCTGCATGCATGAGCAGTCCAGTGTAGCTCATCCATATGTACATTACAGAGAGATGCACACACCATGCACATGTACACACACACACACACACACATGAAAAACACATGTACAGACACACACATACACTAACCAACCCTCACACTCACGCAGCACCGTGCTTCCCCTCATAGCTGCCTTTTACCCAACACAAAACACCAGCGCATACACACAGCCCTCTGCATTTAATGGGTCATTTTACAGCACAAACTAAAATTAACAGAGTAGTGGAAAAACAGTGTGTGTGGGACAGAGAGTGGGAGAAACTAACAGTGGAAAAAGGAAAAAAGAAAGCAAGAGAGGGAGGAAAAAAGAAAGAGAAAGTCTTGAAAGCCCTTTATATATGTAATGTTGCATCAAACAAAGGAATTTATGTAAAATCAAACCATGTACAGATTTTATGAAGGACTAAAAAACCAATACCATAGTGCAATACCAACATCAAGCAGAGAAAGAACTCTCATTCATCTCAATGCGTTATTGTGAGCTCCCCACCAGATTGTTATTCATTTCACAAAAGAGCAAACTCCAACTTGTGCTGTGGAATTATCAGTGCTTTGAGAAAGGCGAGGCACTCCTGAGACAGTGAGAAAGACAGAGACTGAGGAAGATTGATTTTTTAAATTTTCCATTAAAACATCAAAATGAGTTCCTTTAAAATGTACTTTACAGAGACGCCTATTTCTGTAGCGTACGCTGTCAAACATTCGCAGGTTCCTCTTGAGTCTGGAGTTTCTGCTTACTTTAACAAGTCTCCCTGACGCAACAACTTTAAGTGCACTTCAGTTTAGGTGCAGTTTAAGCGCACTGTAATTTAACTCGATTTGCTTTTAATTTTATTAATTTTTTTCCCAATTAGGTCAGGCTCATCAATGAAATTTCCTGTGCTAGTACTGAGTACAGGCAAATACACTCTTTCCTTTTAAGCATGTGATGTCTTTTAACTTCCTGCTCTTAACTTAAATTCACTGGAGTTAGCTTACATCCTCATGCACCTCACCAGTTTCATATTTCTCCATCTTCATACAGAGAGCTATCTGTCTCACCTCAGCAGGATTAGTGATTTTATTGATTTTATTTTTGTCTTAAAATGAAAAGAGACACAATGAAAAAATCTGATTTACAAACATAAAACACATTTAGCAACAGCACAATAGGTACACAGGCTTCTGCGACTCTGATTGGTTACGCCCACAGAACTAGAGTTTTGACGTGACTGGGGTGCACTGCAGGACTTACCCAGCGGGGGGCAGTGTGTCACTAGGATGTCCGTGGTGTCAGGGATCTGATTCCACTTATCGAGCAGGGCCTGGCCCCGAGGGAGGTTAAACCCCCAGCCATAATACCACGGCTGCCTAGGAAGGGGGTAGGAGAGAGAGAGAGAGAGAGACCGCAAGAGGGAGAGGGAGAAAGGGGGTTAGAAACAAAGAGAGAAAGAATATAAAATAAGACAGAATAAAGATCAAACAAAGGGTCCCCAGCCCAATTTTCATTTACAAGTTCTCGGGTTGTAAAATGCTTGTGTCACAGAAAATTATTAAACTCATATCACTATGGCATTATTCATCGTTATCGTCAGTATGGTGCAACTTAAATAAAATCAGCTTACGGACACTATCTATGGTTCCGGAGTGCCCTTTTAAGCTCTACATTTGACGTGACAGGAGAGGAGTTGATCAGGACCAGTTAACGAATGACATTATGAGTTGTGGGCTGGGCTTCCCCCCTAAAGCAGGACATTTTTTTTGCCAATTTAAACAGAGAGTACAGAGAACAAACCAGCGAAAGGCCCCCCGGGCATAGAAGGTGAATGTGATACAAACTTCTCACACCCTGAAACAAGCAGCAGACAGGAGGCCACTCCTAACCCCCCCCCCCCCCCTGAGTATCTGCACTCCTCAAAGCAAACGTGTCTTTTATCTGATGGTTTGTAACTGGCTGGTTAAACCACGGTATGGGGAGAGGAACGGGGGACCACTGTGCCTATCGCTCTGGCTGCGGATGCTCCAGGCCTGACTGATGGAGGAGGAATTAACATGTCACTAACAATCTCTCCTCATATCCATCTTCCACGGCAGTGCGTGTGTGTGTGTGTTCGTGCCCCCCCCCCGCTCCTCGCCCCCCCGGCCCCCGAGCGTCTGCGCTGTCATTGGTTAGCTCACATACCGCTGCCTTTTTATTTTAATTTGCCGAGCGCAGTCACTGGAAACGGCAACTTTTACTGTGGACCATTTATGGCATCGGTGTTGCACGCCACTTCAGCTGCCTCTGTCACTTCCTGCGTCTGTCTGCCTGACAGCCTCCGTTGTCATGGCGTCAGGTGGACGCTCTGACTGTGTGCATCACCCAATTCTGTGTCACGGTGAAAACTTACGCTGGTTCATGAGGAAACAGCCGAATCCGGAACAGATTTGCTACATGTGGGAACAGCAAAATTACAGAACAGGTTTGGCACATGCGAGAGCAGCCCAATCTGTAAACAGTTTGACAGCATGCCATGTCCTATCCCCAGATCAATGACAGAAAGTCTGATGTGTTTACTTAAAATGTGAAAGTTTCAGCAAGGCACACAGACTAATGTTAGGAAATCTGTAGAGATTGCGGGTCCTTCCGGTCTCAGGTATTGGTCACCTGAGTTTTCAGGTGGAGCACAAGGCTTAACACTCAGGACGGAGTCAGAGAGACGCAGCTGAAAGAGATCACCGGAGGTCACACGCATCGATGTTAGGACCAGGCTCACGGAGAACAAAAGGGGAACAAAAACTAAATAAACATAGCCCAGGTGTGGTGGAAAAGAGAAGCCCCTCCAAAAAAAAAAAAAAGCAGAATAAAATGACTTTTTCCATCCTCTCCTCTCCTTGATTTAATTAAGCAGCATGATGTAATGACCCTAATTACTGCAGTGAAGGCAGGTGAACAGAGGGGGCAGGGGGAAGAGGTGCTAGGCACATCCGTAATTACAGCGCGCTGCAGCTAATGATTAGATAAGTGCAGTCCCTCCTGATTCGCCGGAGCAGATGGGGGTCACCCGCCGCCTTTAAGTATCTTTCGCTTGCCTAATGGAGATCAAATGCAAAACGCGGCGATCTGACAGGGAGAGCGCTCTCATTGGTTCAGCGGCACTTCCATTTACGTCGTGACAGAATGGTGACAGAGGTTTGAGGGAAATGGCCCTGATAAACTGACCACTAACATGGTCAGGATCTGATATTAAGTATCAAGGCTGCAGAGTTTTTACAATTTTTACCTTCACACTTAATCAACTACATCACATATTTTTTTTTGGCTATATTCACCTGCTCTTTCACGTGTAAAATTCTGCTCGAGTTACCTCCATATCCCAAAATTTCAGAAGCCATAACTGGTAACATTTAGGAATGGCCCTATTGGTAGGATCAGAGGTTGCTGAAGTCCAGATTAAACCCTGCCTCTCTGGCCTTCCTTGCAGTGAATAAGCAGGGTGGCAGAGACTGGCTCAGGGCGGAAAGACTGCGAATCCAGCTGATGTAACATGCTCCAGCACCAGGGTGTACGATTAAAAGCCGTCTTACAGCGTTCAAAACATAAGTGGGGTGCTTAAAAAAAGACAGCCTGTCAGAGTGAAGCTCATGCAAACAGCCTCGCTGCACCCCAGTAACCTGAACAGGAAGTGAAAGCTGCTCTGCAGGGGAATTGTGGGTAAAGCAACTTCCCCCAGCTCATTAACTGGGCTGGATTTATCTGAAATTATTATTGTGGGTTCACAAGAGGCAACCAACAGCATACAAACACAAATACACACACACACACAAACACACACACACAAAAGTGAGGAATATAAAGTACCTGTGTAAGACTCTGTACCATCAAAAGCTATGTTTCTACTGGATTTAATTATTAAAACTAAGGGCAAGAGCGGCTAGCATCTCAGCAGGCTTGGGATTAACTGTTGAGGAGAGAAGGCCTGCATCTTAAACCAACACACACATTTCTGTCTGAACATTCAGACACTGAATAATTCCTGAGACTCACCAAGTGGTGAAACTCTTCCTACCACTCCAGTACTCGGTCAGCTGCATTCATTAAGCCTTATGATAAGGTGATGAAGTCAGGGGCTCATGGAGCAAACAGCGAAAACACCAGAGGTACTACAGGATCAGGGCTACCCTCCACCTCACAACACTCTGAGCTGTGTGAACCACAAACCTCTGCACCATGTGCTGGGACACATTTCTCCCACACTGAAAAAAACACCTTGGTAAATGGGGATGTGCATTAATCACAAATTAGCCCAGTGCGACTTACAAAAGCAACATCAGAGATTTAGAGGGAAGGTAATTTACCGAGAGGGATTTCTGACTGCAGATATGGATTTATTATAACACCACCCCATTATAACAATATGACATATTCAGAAGAACTGATATTATATTCATACAGAGTGATATTGAGGTCCCATCGGAGTGCATGTTTGGAACCAGAGCCAGGAAAGCTCTCTGAACACGCTGCTAACACACTGTGAACACGCTTTGGACATGCTGTGAACACGCTTTGGACATGCTGTGAACACGCTCTGGACATGCTGTGAACACGCTTTGGACATGCTGTGAACAAGCTTTGGACATGCTGTGAACATGCTTTGGACATGCTGTGAACACGCTTTGGACATGCTGTGAACACGCTTTGGACATGCTGTGAACAAGCTTTGGACATGCTGTGAACATGCTTTGGACATGCTGTGAACAAGCTTTGGACATGCTGTGAACACGCTTTGGACATGCTGTGAACACGCTTTGGACATGCTGTGAACATGCTGTGGACACGCTTTGGACATGCTGTGAACACACTTTGGACATGCTGTGAACACGCTGTGAACATGCCTTGGACATGCTGTGAACACGCCTTGGATGTGCTGTGAACACGCTTTGCACATGAGGCTGCTGGAGAGGGAGAGGGAGAGAAAGTTTTAAAATCTTTAAAAATCTTGTTCTATTGCTTAATCAGTTCAGCTCAGCATTTTTCCAACAGCGATGAAAATGATTTTAAAAAATAAGGCAGAAAGGCAGGGTGAGGGAAAGAGAAAGAAGGAAATTAGGGAAAGAAAGAAGGGAAGGAGAGAGAGATGGAAAGAAGGGGACAGATGGGAAGCACTGGAAAGAGACAGAGAGAGAGAGCAAGAGAAAGAGAGAGAGGGAGGAGAGAGAGAGGGGTGTTGCGCCAGGGTGGTAAAGCTGGCACTGGAAAACAAGTGCAGAAGGGCTGTGATACGGGAGAGAGAAAAAGAGAGAGAAAGAAAAAGACGGAGAAAGAGAGAAGAACAGAGAAGCACACAGAACAGGAGATAGGGGCGCAGGGAAGCACACAGATGCTGAGAGGAAATCACTTTGGTCTAAAACTGCGAGCCAGTCACTACGAATGGCCCAGTTTCCCCAGCCTAAACGAGTACCCTTTCAGAGCGCCATTTATAACGCTGCGCCGCCTGCCTCAATCAAACTCATTCTATTACAAATAATTGTCAATTAGCATAAAGAATGAAGCTGTTTTCAGGAGGATGAAGGAGGGTCTGATGGATTCACGGCTGAGGCCTGTTTTTAGCAGGGCTTTTTTTGCGCTGTCTAATTGGTGGCTGATGTGGGAGTTAAGCTCTGTGTTTATTCTGGTCCCCGCTCAGCTCTGTTGATGATGCAGGTCTGCAGAATCATACACCATTAGTGCCGGCAGTGTTTGTCCTGCAAAAAATAATAATAATAACGTGAGTTACCCCTCCAGAAAATTCTGCCTAATTCTGCCTATAGAGTATGTGGATGTTTTTCTTTTTTTCCCCCCTCTCTCTCTCCATCTCTCCCTCTCTCCTTTCAACGGAAGGAGAGTTGCCTTGGCAACCGTGGCAAATCTTCTCATTCTCAAACAGATGTCCCATTTAGTGGGAAATTAGAATCTGTAAAAACCCAGGAGACTCAAATTATTTTAAAGTTCTCTGGTAAAAAAAAAAAAAAAAAAAAAACATGACACTTCGCTATGCTACACCTCTAGCGTCTGGTTTTTAAACCTGTGAGTCACCGTTGCTCTGGTCTGCAGTCCCATTAAAGGGGTTCCATGCCCAGAACACCAGGAGTGGGGTACACCAGGTAATGTGATCTCACCTGAGCCACCCACCCCCCCCCCCAAAAAAAATGACTGTCCACATTTTATCTTGAACATGATTGGTCAGTCTGAGTCATGTGATCAGGACTCACTCAGCTGCCTGGTTTGAGGTCACCACTGTGTAGATTCAGCGCACCCTACAGTGCTCTGACCCACAATGCACCACAGCACCTCCGCCAACAGACCAAATTCAAATCAACTTTATTGACAAGCACAAGATAATGGATTTCAACAGGCAACAGTACTGGAAAAATCAATAACTGGAATGGTAACCAGAAAGTGTGTGGAGTGGAAGAATTGTACGAAAAAGAAGTCACAATAAAAAATTACAATGAAAAATAATAAAAGCAGTATCAGCACATTTTGTGTAAATAAGATGAACAGGAAGGGACAGAGAGTCTATGTCAGGCTTCTCAGAGGTATGCCATGGCTGCAGGTTCAGCCATATAACAAGAAAAGGTTTTATTGCTGAAGTTTGTGCCATCCTGCACCTACAAGCTTAAGGATATGGGATAAAACACACGTTTCATATTCTGTATTAGGACTGTCATGTAAATAACATCTACAAACACAAACACACACACACACACACACACACACACACACAAACACACACACACAGAGTGGGGCTTGTGCATGTAACTTGGTTACACTGCTTTCCAAATAAGGCTTCAAGTAGTCTGATTCGTGCCAGCAGATTTCGGACCATGGATGGGGATTGGTTCAGAGTTTTATCATTTTCACACCCCTCTATTTTCTGATTTGTTCAAAGTGGTAGATGAGCATTAGCTTATTAGCAAAACATATGCACACAAGTTAAACAAAGGTGCACCACCCCTGAGAAATGAGTCATACTCATTGTTATAATACCCAGCGCCTACAATTCCCATGATGCAACAGTGAGCCCAGGGGAGAACAGATGCTAACACTGTAACAGGGTCAGTGATAACACATAGACAGTGATAACCCAAATCCACTCCCTCAGTGTCAGGATAACGTTGGTCTGAGCGTGTGCGTCAGAGCAAAGAGGCTCCCCCTTCTCCCCTAACGGGGGGCGGGAGTGAACACGAGCAAACGGTCCGGATATTTATTTCATTTATGATGAGGAAAAAAGTGCAGAGGAATAAGTGCGGAAGACAGGCTTTTTGATGGTGCATTTTAATTGCACCACTATGGAGGAGGATGAAATCCTTAATAATTAAAAAAATATACGTATATAATTAAGAAGTCTTTCATATACATCTCGTTAGGGATTCATTCACTTCCTCACATGGAGGAAGTGAACAGCGTTTCCCCCCACCCCACCCACCATCTTTAAGATAATGAAAGCCGTGAAGGTCATTTAGCACATCTGCTGGTCTTGAGGGAGGGTTTGTTATCAACATTTGGAGAACTGTACACCATCAATTAAAAATCAGGTCAGATCTACTGGTTTGGAGAAAGCAGAGTTTTTTTTTATCCCCCTTTAATTTGTCTTACTCTGCAAAATTGCAACACACAGTTTCTCAACAAAAAAAACTTCTAGCTACCTATTGGCCCATAACTTTAGTAAAAAATAAAAAGTTAGGACAGAAATGAACACACAGCAGAACAGTTTAATAAACCAGGCTCATCAGATTTCACACTACAGGACAGAGAGCACAAATGCTGCAGGAGTACTCAGTATCAGCGTAAGGGGAAGGGATCTGGGCTTGGAACTCAGAGGTTACAGGTTCAATTCCTGGAAGGGCATTGCTGTCACACTTTCATGCAAGGCACTAAATCTGAACAGCTTCTGTTCAAATTCAAGCATTTAATTGCAACCTCTGTCAGTTATGTCTGCTAATTATTCAATTATTTTGCTAAAAACAGTCATAATATATAATATTGTAATTATATAAATCATATACCACACTGTTACTAAAAGGGCAACATTAATACACAGACTCCATGCCTGAGAGTTAAAGTATGCCCTTTCCCAAATTTAAGTGTTATCTATACATAATGGATAACACAGACTATTGACCTGGAAGATGTAATAACATATCAATATGTTTGTAATAGCACATGTGATCTCTGTTTTATTATCCTGTAATAGACACAGGACATTCACTCACAGTGTCATTTGTCACATGGGCAAGCAGAGCGCAGACAACACAGGTCACAGGTAAGAATCACGACACACTCAAAAACAGAGCAAATACACACAAGAGAGAGAGAGTACAGCACAGTGCATTGTGTTTCATTCACCCTCCCCCCCCCCCCACCCAAAATTCCTCCCACCCCCGTGTCTCTCTCTTTCCGTTTGAGCATAATCTGCATATTGAGGTGTTGGACGGGCAGCTGCTGTTTATTCTGCTGCCTCCCACATGAGAAACGCCCTCCTCTGTCAGACTTCTCTCCCTCTCTCTCTCTCTCTCCATCCTGCTCTCTTTTTGTCACTCTCTCTCTCGCCCCCATCCCTCTCTCTTTCCCTCATCCCACATCTCTCTCTCTCTTTCTCCCCCCCCTTCCCTCTCTCCCCCGTTTACAAGTGTACTACGGAGGGCCATGCAATGTGAGGATTATAAATTAACTCGCAAACTTGTTTTACTGTCACCGGCGGCAACCATCACCAAGCCGACCGGGCCCTTTGATCCTTTGTTTTGGAAATTGATTGATTTCTCAGATCTGATTTGGGGGTAGTCTTGGCATGGGGGAGAGGGAGAGAAAGGGAGCGAGGGATGGACAACATGTGAGATAGTGGGATGGACAAGATGTAAGGAAAAGTAAGATTTGCCCTGGTCAAATCACTGTCATACTCGTCTGTTTAGGGATTGGAAAGAGAGAGACAGGAAGAGTGGGGGACATTTTAGTTTGACACTCGTGTGTGTTTGCGGGGCTGGGGGTGGAGAGGGGAGGGAAGAGGAAAAACAGGAAGTGGGAGATATTGTGTCACAATTTACTGAAGAGAGATGGAGTGAGTGATGGAAGAGAGGGAGAGAGAGAAAGACGCTCCAAACTCTACAGCCCTGAGGCAGGGCGGGAGACAGCCCATATAAATACAGCTTGTTTGCAAAAAGAAATCACCATGGAGACAAGATTTTAGCAGCTCTGTCCCACTGTTTCTGAAATTGGGGGGTGGAGTGGGGGGGGGTGCCACCAGCAATCCCACTCCAGAGCCAACTATATTCAGAGAGTATGGAGACAGGCAGACAGACAGACAGAGGGACACACACATACGCACACGCTCACACATGCAAGCATGTGCTCACACAAACAAGTAGAAACCCCCGACAGACAAACAGACAGACAGAGAGAGAGACACATGCACAGAAAGAGAGCATGGACACAGACAGACAGAAATACAAATAGGCAGACAGACAAACAGACCCAGAGAGATAGATATAGACATAAACACACACGTGCCTGAACATCCAAAGACCACCAGACAGCCACACAGACCAACTCTTCCACGTGGAGTTCTCTTCGACACGGTAAAAAAAAAGTGCTTCAGGCAGAATGTCATCACTGGCCTCAAATGTAAGAAATGTTTTATCGGCTCTGAATAATGAAGCTTTCATCCTTTCAGCTGTGACTGCAGCTCTGATACCGCCTGACAAACAAAGCCACTTAACTCAGCCCTGGTACGCGTTAGGTGGCAGGGGGGGTCCTTCACCGCGCCAGCAAAAATCACTCAAATATCAGGAAGTACTTCTGACTAACGCAACTGAATACCCTAAAGCCAGACACCCCAAACTGAAATGTAGATCTGGCACTACGCTGCCAGGGATGTTGGATGGATGCCTTGAAATGTTTTGAAAATTTTTGTCGCGTAGATGGAATTCGAGCAGCGTTGAGTTTCTGGGAAAGGGGAGAAAAAGTGGTAGGGGGGCATGGAGGGGAATCACTTTATTCTCATTAAGCGTCTGTTATGATGGTCCTGAAGCAAAATTTTCAAGTGCAGTAGTTCTCAACTGGTCTGGTCAGGGACCAAGGTTACTAAGAGCCAAAAGATCACACGGGGAACCAGAGATCAGCAGAACCAGACCAGAATGTGACATGGTGAGCAAAAGCACACCAGCTGGTTCTAACGTATGTTCCAGTCAGACCAAATTTACTACAGGGTTTTTCAAAAGTGCTCCTGCCACTAAACATCCCAACAGGGTTTTCTACAACATTTTACTGTTGACACAAACTCACCATAAGGTTCTCAAACATGTTCTGGTCGACACAACCTCACCATAAGGTTCTCAAACATGTTCTGGTCAGCACAAACCCACCATAGGTTTCTCAAACATGTTGTGGTGAGCACAAACTCACCATAGGTTTCTCAAACATGTTGTGGTGAGCACAAACTCACCATAGGGTTCTAAACTATGCTGTTGTTTTGCCAAATTGACTGGTTCTTAAGTGTGTTCTTGCCGCCCGAAACTCACCAGGGGGTCCCGTAGATACGGAGCCCTCTGACGGTCACCTCCGAGTCCTGCAGGTAGATGCAGTTGGTCAGCAGGGACCGGACATTCTCGTAGCTCTCCGGCTTCAGCTTGGATGCAGAGGGAAAGTAGTAGAAGTCCTGTTTCACCAGGTCGGCCATGAACTCCTGGTCAAAGGTGAGCTCATGGTTCCCAGCGATCACGATCTTGATCTCGTAGGGCAGTGTACCTGGACAGGTAGGGGGTGGAGACACAGGAAGCAGGTGAGTCAGTGTGACAGGAAGTCATACAGAATATAGCATGAGTTATTGATGTCTTTGTATGATTTTTGGACAAAATTATGGCAGACACGTTTATTTAAATAAATTCTGTCCATATATACCATTAATACTACTCAACATATGAAATGCTTCACAGAATGCTCCTTTTGAATTATTTTGTTTCAAGTGATCAATAGCAATGTCTCCAGAGAGGTCCTCAGCAAATGTCTACATCTACATTTTTTGTGGAATTAAAACAGAAAGTCCCCCCCCCTCAGGAGGACACCCCCTTCCCTCCCACCCCCAACCTCCCTCCAGCTCAATAAAAAAAATGACAAACGAGATGACGGTTGTCATTTACAAAAATGTATTCTGTTTGAAATGGAACTGACAAATATTTTGATGTCAGCAAGGACTGAAAAGTCTACGTATGTCATATTTCACACATCACGTCTGTTCGGCAGGTGCACACACTCGCTGTAATTCCATGCAAATGACAAGAGCCATCCAGTCACGGGGGGGAGATTTCACAATTACTCGGAGAGAGAACAGGGAAAAAGTTGCTGAAAAAAGCAGCAATTAAGTGCAGTAGAGAGAAAGTCTGCTGAGGTGGACAGAATAGAGCAGTCGTGCTGCACAACATAGTGGCAAGTCGCCAACAAAGACAGCAAGTAAAGGAGCCCCATAAACCAAGCGCCATGGATTGGATTCCCCAGAGCAAGTGTGTTGGAGAACCAATGTGCAAGCTATTAGCCCCGTTAGCAACGCTACTGTTATGAGCATCATTAACACCATTAGAATCATTAGCGCAGCTAGTGACATGAGCACTGTTAGCACTGTATTTCTGTTAGCGTTGTTAGTGCCATTAGCCTCATTAGCACTGTTAGCAAATATGATGCTATGAAAAACCCAGGGCTCTTTTTACTCCAATTCCTCCCATGATGCTTCTGTTTGTTAGTTCAGCTCAAAAGACAGTAATTAAATAAATGCAAGGAAAATCTTGAAACCCAATAGTGACCAAACAGCATAACTGTGAGTCCCAATGGGACAAAAGGAAGTGAGGATGTGTTTAATGACGGACAGCTCTGTTTATGTCAGCACTGTGCTGCTCACTGACTGCACACTTTTTCATTTTATTACCCTGCTGTCAAAAGTGAAATGCTGTTGCATTACCTTCACATAAAATAAACCATCGCAAACCAGCTACTCTTTTACAGAATGTAATGAGAGGCGTAAGATTCCTTCTCTTCGGAACGATTAAATACTGTACGTACTGCATGCATTATCAACATGTCATTATACATGGAAACAAACACACAGACACGTGCACAGATGGATGGACAGACAGGCAGACAAAGACACACACACTCTCAGTATTTGCTCATACATACATTCACTCACATATGCACAAACTGACAGGCACAGACACACACAAACAAACACAAACACACTTATGTATCCAAACTCTCACACTACAGTTTGCTCTGAGCAGCTGTTGTCTCCTCCTTCACTTGGCTTAGCTCTCAAAGGTGCGCACTCAAATAAGAAGCAGTGGCTCGAACAGCTCCACTCATTAAAACACAGCGAAAACCCGAGAGCTAGAACACAGCATCCAATCAGCACTGTTGTTCATATTCAGAAGAGAACCTTCTATGGTATTAGCAAACCATTCCCATACACCGGCAATGCCTTTAGCATTTTTACTCACATCAGACAAAAATATTCACCAGAATTTCTCCCTCCCCCCTCCTAGGAGAAATCATGTCTCACGCTGTGATTCAAAATCGTTATTTTCACCCTGGGGGGGCCGATATGAGCCACACCCAGAATCTCTTCATTAAAAACAGTTCCAGGTTTATCCTTTTCTTTCACCATGAAAATTACAGGGTAAAGAGGTGGGTACCTGAGCGGTGAACCGGGCTGACCGCAGCTGGACCAAACCTGGACCAAAGTCGGACCAAACCAGCATTAACTGTGGCTCAAAGTCTAGAGGGGAATGTTAAACACGAATGAAAGGAGGATTTCTGTGAATGCGCTCTCTGTGGTATCACGGTTTGGATAGATTGCGGTGGATGGTAACACTGATTGCTTCCACTTTGTAAAATTATCATCTGTCCACTTCCAATAATGTGCAGTTACGTTTTAAAATCAAACTACATTAATAAATCCCTGTGTTTTCACCTCTGAACATTCCATAGCTGCACTACACAAGCTGTGGTTTGTAATTGTTCACCAGGTGTAGATTACACCATCAATTTAATGGGCAACAGAATGCACTTGATAAACATCAGAATCACAATTAATAAGCACATTTTCAAAGAGGTCCAACAACACACATTTATGAACTATTTTGGACAAACACTTCTGTCCATAACAAAAGTCAAGCTTTGGAGTTTGTATAACAAGTAAAATTGTCAAATAAAAAAAAGTTTACTTCTGTTTTCAGAAGTGAGACAGTGTCTCCCCAGGATATGAGGACTGAGGGACTCAAAATTGGCGAAGGAAAGTGCCTGTCATTTCCCCAAAAAGATTTATATTTTTCTAGTGAAAGAGTCAGCCACAATAGTTTATTAATGTAACCACCACTATTATAAAGAAAAGACAGACTACATACCTACAACTGGAAAAATACAGACAGAACTGTATTCTCTGACAGCACAAATAAAGTGACACGCTCAAAGCCTCCATTGTTCACAGTCCTTTTTGTTTTCTGATGTTAAAGCGTGTCGGTTTTTCTCATTAAAAACCGGCGCTGAGTAAACACCAGAAAAAAGGGAACGAGGACAGAAACACAAACTCTGATTCACACACGCTCAGAGGGAGGGAAAGCGCTCCTGCTAAAATTCACGCTGGCTGCATTCTGGTAGAAAGCAGGGTGTAGAGGCTTTGTTTTTCTTTGGGGGGTGGGAAACTGCACAGGTAGGCCCCAGGGTGTGTCTAATGGCCCTCAGGGTTTTGGGCTGGTACCAACGTTCAAAGATTTGGTGAATGGATATTCAGAGTGGAATGTCTTCCAAAATTTTCCCCATTTTTGCCCCAGACGTTCACTTCGTCCACTGCAGTGATCTGACACCACTAACTCAGGAGGAGGATGCTGGGACAGGTGGAAGGAGTGTTTGATCTGTCATGGTCACCTGAGGTGTACTTTGAGTAAGTCTAAGGCCTGGGATCTGTGTAAAGCTAGTTTGAAAAAATCTGTGATATAAAAAAAAGTGCTATACAAATAAAACTGAACTGAACGGAATTGAATTTTCTTCCACAGGTCTGCACTGGGGTATGACAGTTTCAGAGAGCGCGATGGGGCCAGCTTGCTGTGGTCAGCAGGACCAGTTCACAAGGACCGAACCAAATGCTGTATCCACCACCCTGAACCTTCAGAACCGTTAATCTCAAGAGTCCTTACACACACACACACACACACACACACACACACACACACACACAGCAGCAGCAACACCCAACACCTAAGGGACACCTGCAAAACATTTTATTGTTTACTTATGAAGTGTAACTATTGTTTATTTGGAATGTGTCGTACAAATATGCATGCAAACACACACACACACACACACACACACACACACACACACACACACACACACACACACACACACACACACACACACACACACACACACACACACACACACACACACACACACACAAACCCTGAGCCTAAATTCCTCAAGTAAAGTAGGTTCATACATGGCTGTGCTGCACCAGGGTGTGCCAGGCTGTGCCAAACCATGCCAACAAAGCACTGGAGGCCGTCTGTCATCTCCATACTGAGACTCCTGGTGCACCAGCTCAGAGCCCCGGCCCAGTGGAACTCCTGCCCACCAACCCCCCCTCAATCTGGGGCTACCACCAACTCCGCAAGCCGCGGCTACCAGTCACCAGGCCCGTCAGCTAAAAATACCAGTCACACGGAGACACAGGAACAAAGAGGTGTGACAGCAGCGGAGGGGAGTGTGAGATCTTCCTGAAACACGTACAACAGAAAGTTCATCTGCTGTGATTTCCGCTCCGGCACTGACGCCACATGTTTTTTTTATGATTTGAAAATGAATACATAAATCCATCAGATTGCAGTTACTCGCGTAAGGGGAAGCACAAAGAGATATCAAACATCCAATGGGAACGGAGACCCAGATTTATGCATATTTATGAGCAGACATGTGTGAGCGTGCGAGGCAGAATCTACTGGAACACGAAGGACACCATCGTCCCAATGCGAAAACAGGAGAATGTTCTCAGAAACATTTCCTGCTTTTCGCTCAGTCTAATCAGCCATTGCGCTCTCCTCCAAACTGAATTTATTAAGAGCCACCTGGTCATACTCTGCAGCAGAACTTACACAATAAAAACAAACCGCATACTACAAAACACACAGGTATAACATCAGGACAACGTAACTATGTTGACAATAAAGAAAAAGCTCAAGGTACTTGATATGAATGAACCAGTTTTACAAGGTCATTTTACAGGGTCTGTGCCTGTGAGAAGGGCATATGTGTGCGGATCGAATGACGGAGGTGTGCAATGAAAAACCATTCTCAGGCATGGATGCAAAAAAACAACTTACAGTTCATATTTGTCTACCTAAACACAGGTATAACTGAGCCAGTCTGTCTGAACACAACACAGATGTTTTAAAAGCCAGACTGTGCCGAACACAGGCACAAGCAGAGCTGCAGAGCCAGACTGTGCCGAACACAGGCACTAGCTGAGCTGCAGAGCCAGACTGTGCCGAGCACAGGCACTAGCTGACCTGCAGAGCCAGACTGTGCCGAGCACAGGCACAAGCTGAGCTGCAGAGCCAGACTGTGCTGAACACAGGCTGAGCTGTCTTACCGAGCCAGTCGTTGAACTTGTTGACCTCGCTTGGCAGGCCGAGCTCGGTGAAGTCACCGGCATGGATGAACACGTCGCCGTAGGGCATTTGGATGGCGTCAGTGCGCGAGTGCGTGTCCGACACACAGACGAAGCGAGTGTAGCCAGGCGGTTTGGGGGCGTCATGTGGTAGGGGGTCCACCCTAGTGGGGCAGAGCGAGGTGGGAGGTTACATACCTGGGGAGGCTTACCTAGACAGCACTTACAGGCTGAGAGACAGTCCAGCACAAGAGGCAACAGCCACTGTGTATGTGTGTGTGTGTGTGTGTGAGTATGCATGTGTGTGCGCATGTGTGAGTGTGGGTGTGTGCGTGTGTGTACATGTGAGTGTGTGAGTGCGGGTGTGTGCGTGTGTGTACATGTGAGTGTGTGAGTGTGTGCATGTGTGTGTGTGTGCGCGTGTGTGTGGGTGCGTGCGTGTGTGTGTATGCGTGTGTGTGCGCGTGTGTGTGCATGTGTGAGTGTGTGAGTGTGTGTACATGTGAGTGCGTGAGTGTGTGTGTGTGCATGTGCGTGTGTGTACATGTCAGTGCGTGTGTGTGTGTGTGCATGTGTGTGTGTGTGCGTGTGTGTGTGTGCGCATGTGTGTGCGTGTGTGTGTATGCGTGTGTGTGTGCGTGTGTGAGTGTGTGTACATGTGAGTGCGTGAGTGCGTGTGTGTGTGTGTGCATGTGCGTGTGTGTACATGTCAGTGCGTGAGTGCGTGTGTGTGTGTGCATGTGCGTGTGTGTACATGTCAGTGCGTGAGTGTGTGTGTGTGTGTGTGTGCATGTGCGTGTGTGTACATGTCAGTGTGTGAGTGTGTGTGTGTGTGCATGCATGCAGCTCTCACATGTGTACATGTGGGGGCTGAAAGCGGGCCTGGTTGATGTTGTAGAAGGTGAAGGCCTGGGTGGGGTTTGCGCTGTACTCATCCACATCCACCACCGTTCTGCCCCCCCTCTGCTGCCGGCGTGCCGCCATGATCTCCGACAATGTGAATGCCATGGCTCAGGACAGCGAGGTGGGGCACTGGAGGTGAGGCAGGGCAGGGCGGAGACTAAGGTAGAGGGGGGCCAATGGGTCTTCTCTGGTTGTCCTGCTCTTTTGGTCCCTGCCACAAAAAAACAGAGTTAGCACAGTGAGCCATTAGCACAATCACAAGCGTGAACACAGTGATAGCTCAGCTAGCACAGCTAACACTGTTAGCACAGCTAACACTGATAGCTCAGCTAGCACTGATAGCTCAGCTAGCACAGCTAACACTGCTAGCACAGCTTACACTTCTCCATTCCCTTTGCTGGGACCATTTTGGAGGTAAACACTTTGAAGTAAACCAGGAACAGAGAGATTACAGACTCAACCAACAGGTATGTATGTCTGTGTGTGTTTGGTGCATGTATGTATTCTGGCATACATGTCTATATGCATATGCATCTATGCATGCATTTTTGTGTGGCCAATTTTGTGATAATTCTGTCAGCTTCTGAATGCAGTGACATAAAAGTTTTCTCTGCAATTCAACAATAACTTTTGACACACAAATCCTCCTGTTCCTTGACATAAGATATTCCTTCAGTCTTTCTTTATTTCCCTTTCCTCTTGCCATATTCTAGTGGGATATCTCATGAACTCACTTCCAAGGTGTTTCTGTTCACAGCAGCAGAAATGAAGGAGGAACAACTCTTTGTCCTTGGCTTGAGAACATTTCGAATGACAGCTCCCGATCTTGTGTTCCTGCAGACGGAGAGTTTTAAAAGGGCGTTTTCTCACAGCTCGGGCCTGAAATAAGCACACAGAGCTGGGAGGCAGAGTGAAGCGTGCACCACCGCGCTACAAAGACACGGGCTCACTCACAGCAAGAGCCCAGCGCATTGATCAAGAGCACACAGTGTGAAAGCACACACTGAGACGTGCATCATGCACACACACACACACAGACACGCACACACACACTCCCTCTCACACACACAATGGCACACTATATCATACATACATAAATATATACATGTGCACACGTATGTACATGCATGCATGCACACATGCAAACATACATGGAGTCACACACCTAACTACGCACATACATGCACACTATGTGCACATGTGTACACACACATATACATCCATGCATGCATGCACACAGTCAGAAAGACACACACATGTACTCATGCACACGCGCACACACACAGCCACACATACATATATATCATACATACATATGTATACACACATGTATGCACACACAAATGTAGTCACACACCTAAATGCACACACACACCCTGAACATGGAATCCACAGGTTGACAGTGGTCTGTGTGACTTTCTCCTCTGCATTCAGCACCCTGGTCAGCGCATAGCAAAACGGCTCTCAGGATATCACACAAAGCCGACAAAATATCTGATCAAAAACCCCTTTTCCCCACTCACCAAAGTCTACTTCATTTTTACACTACCGGAATTCAACAACCACTCTCAAACACCCCATGCCTTTGGTCAAACTCTGATCAAACCACAGACCAGCTTTTCACTGGGCACTTTGGTCTTCTTTAAAACGCAGTCTCCTGTGAGTGTGCCAGTTTCATTGCAGTGGGGAACAACAACTCTTCGTAAAGAGGTTGGTTACACATGCAAAGTGAAAGACAGTTTTTTGCATAAGCCGCCCTATTCCTGATTGCAAAATTACACATCTGAGCTGAAACCTCCTGAAATTAGCCATCGCTCCTGTCGGACCAAATACCATGCTTGGACACACACTACTAATTTATAGATGTTTGTATTTGAAAACTAACACAGACAATCCAGAAGCATTTAAAATGGAAATGCTACTACTTTGTTAAAAATGGCAAATTGATGGCAAAAAAATGACAGTTGATGACAAGTTAATATGTTGTCATGAAATTATCATATTCATTTTATGTTATTAAGCACTAAGACTAAATACTTTTGCAACATTCACTTTGCTACATGCAAGTGTAGAGAATAGAAAAGTGAAAGAAACAATGGTACAAATAGTTCACTCTGTTGACACTTAACACAAATCTTATTGAGAAAGATAAATGTGAACCTATCATAAACATGCGCTTTCTGGATCTGCTGCACGTCACCTGCAGTAAATAAAGACAACGATCATACAGGCAGAACTGAGCTGCCTCGCAGAATTCATCTCCTTAGAAGTGTTCCGGTACCAGTGATAGAAAGACTTTATGCAGGATACAAGATGGATCTAACTGGTGTGGTTTCCGTTCACTTTCTCTTGGTCATAACCCCCATACAAAGTGAGCTTCTCCTAAAACATGTCGCTCTTTTCAGTAAATCAAACAAACGCACTAGATATTCAAAATTCTGAAACTGCTCACGTAGCACATGCGAAGAGTGGAAGAGTTGAAAAAAGGAGGTTGGGAAATGAGACAATGCATGCAAGGCGGAGACGGTAGAGCTTACAGGTATCAACCAGCCTCTGGGTTTGTTCAAAGCTGTCGGACGCTTTCACATCAGGTCCTGGAGAGAGGCGCGCCCACCGTTTCCCGCCGCGCGCCAGAACGCACCGCCGCTGCTCTCAGTCCAGCCGGGTCTGCTTCACTCCTGCCTCGTGCACTTCACCGTCTGCCGAGATGCGCTCGCACTCCGGCTCTGGATCCGTCCTCCTCTCATCTGTTCATTCGAATGAACGGAGTAAAGAAGGGAGAAGGAGGAGGAGGGGGAGGCAAGCGACGGCAACACGTAACCTGTTGTAATTATCTCTGTAATCCCTTCCTGCTGCACGCGGATCCTCTCTCCGCCCAGAACAAACCATCTGCGCTGTTTAACGGATTCTTGCACATTCCATTGTTGTATTCACTCAGTGAATCCCCACCCCATTTTATAACGTAATTATCTTTTATAACACCCAGAGTCTTTGGGTATCTTTTATAGTCTCCTCCTAGTTTGCGTATTACAGCATATTGCTGAACACATCCGCATCACCTGCTCGCAGGCTTCATTTCCTATTCTGTGGCAAGGGCCACGCTCCAAGACCTACCTGCCGAAGTGCTGGACACCCATAACTGTGTACGCAACTTCAGCGTGCAGCATTGTTCAGCTTTGTTCACGGATAAAGCAAATAACCACACTCAACCAACAGTAATTAACAGGCTCAAAGCCAAATATTTAAACATTTATGTCCATTTGTAAAACTCCGCCTCACGGAGTGTGACCACGTTTACACACAGCGTACCACCCAGCCAGGTACTCCCAGTATATAAATTTAATGAAGTTGTGGGTCCATACTATGTGATTGCGTCACATTATTTGCTTTTAAGGTGTGAACGGAAGGCGCTTAACTAATCCTGCGCAGGCAACAAAGCGGCTAAAACCGATTAGAAGCGTTTGGTCTTGGTACTTCGGAGTTCTGTCAGGTGTAATATTTAGCTGCATTATAATTAGGCGCTGTCGCCATCTGCTGGATGCTGACTTGAGGCTAAATCAGTTTCTTCACGGAAGTTATTGCATATCCATATGTATTTAGCTCTCAAGTACTTTACGGATGCAGTCGGAGTAATTAGTGCTTGCTAATGAAATGTCATAATTACTCTGTAGTGTCAGATATTCTTATTCACATCAATCTGAGTCTTGTTTTGAAAATGTTTTGCGAATGAGTGAAAATAAAAGTGGTGGGACACAGACACACAATCCAGTTTTTTATTTATTAAGTCAAACGGTAATAATAGTTTTTAGCTTTTACCTAATTTGCCTCTTAAATTAAAATTCCTGTAGCTTATTGGGTATAAAATTAAGCTCTCCTATGAGCATGGAACTCTCAGCATTTGCTGTTACAACAGTCACTTTTGTTTGCATTCTGAAAGCAACATCAACAATACCTTAATTAGCAGATAGTCATATAAAACAGGTTCTTTCCTCTCCACAGCTAAGCCTTCCGCAAGGTAAATATTAATTTAACAGTCAAAGTGGAAAAATATAACATTTGTACATCATTTACACATTAGTAATCATACAGTTTACAGAGCCATCAGCAGCGTTCTACAATTTAATGTCCTGTTCCGAAATTCTTCTGTAGTCAGGGCTGTGTGTGTGTGTGTTTGTGTGAGTGTGAGTGTGAGTGTGAGTGTGAGTGTGAGTGTGAGTGTGTGTGTGTGTGTGTGTGTGTGTGTGTGTGTGTGTGTGTGTGTGTGTGAGAGAGAGAGTGTGAGTGAGTGAGTGAGTGAGTGAGTGTGTGTGTGTGTGTGTGTGTGACAGAGTGAGAGAAATAGCCACAGAGACATATAGAGTGTTTTGAACAGTGTCGGATTGTCTGTAAGTCAGTCGTTATTAATAGATATGAATATCCACACATTTGAGCGAACAATTTTATCAAACCTCCTTAGAGGTACTTCAACTCAAGTCAAAGGTAAATTATTTTTCACGCCCGTGAAACTATAATATAAGGCGAATAAAAAGCAAACAAACCCGATATAACACTGACAGAAGATCATACATCCCAAAGATAGACCGGAGTATGTGAAAAGCAGGACTTTGTGTGGGAGACTGGGTGAAAAGATGGAACCAGAGAAGAGCTTTTGGCAGCTTTCTCTTATTGTTCATCTGTGACCTGTACAGCGAACGGCTGTGGATCTGAACATGACATCTGAGAATTTAAAGAATCTTTTCTTAAAGGCGGGCATAAGGTAAGCACTTGCCAAAAAAACTATTTACCTCCATCTGTAAGGTTTTAACTTTCAAAGAAGAACATTATTAACCAAAATATACAATCATATATTCATTCTTTAATATTTGTGCAAATAGATTTTTATTTTACTGGGGTCTCAGGGGAAGTATTTAAAAAGTATTGAACCTGGTTAATCGTGTACGGATGATCTATGATGACAAAATTTGTGGTCAGAATTATTCAAGGGGCAGTTCTAATTTATTTTAAATATTTACAGATAAAATATACTGTATACATATATACATATATTTTGCATAAGTAAAAGCACCTGTATGCACACTGTATCTAGTGCAGTGTTTCATCTGACTGGTGTGGACGCAAATGGAAAGTGTGTAAAATACAGCAGCATATTTTCATGAACGAGCAGTCAATCCTGTCTCACTGATTCAGAAAACAAACAATATTTGCACAATACACAGTTTCAGATATGATGCAAATTCACATACATACTGCTGGGTTTTAGTCCTAATTTTATGCCTAAATGAACTAAGAATGCTTCAGTTTTAGCACTTTTCTTTTTGAAAGGGAGAAAGCATTTCTGACACTTGTTCGTGTTCAGGGCAAAATGTTGAGGTTCTCTCTCTGAATCCTGTCTGTGTTGGGCTAAAGTGTTAAGGTTCTATGTTATCCGAAGTGTTGAGATTCTGTGTTGGAGAATGAAGTGTTGAGATAAAACATTTCTCAGTTTCCTTCTCAAACCAAGACAACAAACCTCTATGCAACACAAATATAAGGAAAATATCAGTCAGATTTTTGTACAGTTTACAATATAAAATTTAAGTGCAATTAATGTTCCAAATATGAGCTAAATCACATGTATATCCAATGCACCATCTCCTACTTGTCGGTATGGTTAAACATATTTTGTGTAAACAGCGATTTTCACCATTCTATGAATGAGAATGAAGAGGAAGATGCTTCAGATGGTTCAGAATTCTTTAAAAACAGGTTACCTTTTTAACCATACTCTAATGGCTTATCACAGATCAGCAAAACAGAGACATGTCAATATACATGTGTACTAACACACTCACGCAAACTGGGCCTATGTGCACTCACACACACAAGCACATAAAAAAACCAACGTCCATCACATAGTTAGATTCTGCAAGTTAAATATTCAATATAAATATTTTCATGGCAAAAAAAAAAAAAAAAACAGGCAGTTTGGAAGTTAGAGCCAAAATGGCCGCCAACAGCACGGGAAAGCCGGGGCAAGCAGGGCAGTGGGGTGGGGGATATGTTCATTTGAGGTGGATGTAGGGAAACTGGGGGTGAATATGAGTTCATGGGGGTGGGGGGGTGCGGCTATTTGTACGGCCTCAGAAACCTGGAGACTTTGGAGCGGAGCAGCTTGATAAAGGACCGGGGGAACATGTCTTTAGCTGTGTACTGGAAGTACTTCTGTGGGTAAGCCAACACATCAAAAAGTGCTTTCACCAGTTTCTTATCCTGTGGAGTGGACATAGGGAACAAAATGGAGTTACGACATTAGAGGGAAATCTACAGGGGGGACAAACATTAGGTATACCGTGCAAGACTTTGATTTGTCACAGAAAGAGAGTGACTCTTGGTTTATACCCACAGCACATCCGAGACATTGGTATGTTGGTATGTCCATAACTATGATATTCAGAAACTACAATTCCCATGATACAACAGTGAGACTGTGTAACAACACAGATGCTAACAGTGTAACAGGCTGAATGATAATTTTCCAAGATGAAAACCCAAGAGAAGCCAAGATGGATTTGATAACCTGTTCTTTTATGTATTTGTATGACCTTATGTTCTGAGTGAGTTTATCCATGTTAGGGACACATTCTGACAGACAAGTCAGGGTGTTATCTGTGTATGTCTCATTAGACATCATTTTACGCTAGATAAAGTCTGTCTGCTGATGATCTGTGACCAGGAACATTTTTAGTAAATGAACAGAGAGATGAAAGATACCCACTTTTAATATTTCTTGGTGGTTCTCTGAGGCGTAAAGCCTTCCGTCTCGAACAATGTCCTCGATCAGCTGCTGGTAGTCCTCTGTGAGGGAGAGCGGCGTTTTAAAACGGGGCTGTGGAGAGTGTGTTTACACACCTGGCAGACTCATACACAGGCGCTGGGAGAGGAAAACACCTCCACAGAGATCAAAAGATCCCGCTGACTGCGCTGCTGGAAGAGCTCAAAACTTTGTCAGTGCATGAACTCTGCAAGAAGCACAGTGTTCCAGAAGCTTTGTTTTCAAAAACAAGATTGCTCTTTTTCATATATTAAGCTTTTAAAACCAGATTCATATTTTTGATGTGGAAAAAGAATAAATGAAACGAGCAGTAGGAAATGTTGCCCTTGCTATATATAATTCATTTTACAGAGAAGGCTAATGATACCCTACCATCGTAGGTGACATAAGGCACCTGGAAGCCCTTGCCGCTGTTGCTCTCGTTGGATCTGAACTGGATCCACAGCTTGCGGGATCGGGAGGTGAAGGCAATGGGCCGCTCATACGTCTGACACGTTTCATAGGTAGTTACAGAGGAGGGCAGGGCTACAGGGAGGGAGGGAGAGGGAGAGAGAGAGAGAGAGAGGGAGGAGGAGAGGGTGGGAGAGATAAAGAAGAAGAGGGAGAGAGAGATGAGCGCTACATGCAGGTGTTGGGATCAGCAAGGTCCTTCCTCATGACCAGCACACTCACCGCTCTTCCTCCTGATCAGCACGCTCACCGCTCTTCCTCATGACCAGCACACTCACTGCGCTCTTCCTCATGACCAGCACACTCACCGCTCTTCCTCATGACCAGCACACTCACCGCTCTTCCTCATGACCAGCACACTCACCGCTCTTCCTCATGACCAGCACGTCGCCGCACTCGTCCTCGATGGGCAGGAAGATCTCGGGGACCACGATGAGTATGCGTCTCTTGGGCGGGGGGTTGATGCTCCACACACAGTCTGCGTTGGAGGGGTACTCTCCGGGGTAGTTGGGGGACTCAATGTACCCCATGAACTCACCCAGCTCCCCCCCACACTGCTGGTCTGGGGGACAGAGACAGCCAGCTCAGACACGCAAAGCAAACACACGCCCTCCAGGCTGCAGCTTATGGTGTCTTAGTGAGAGAGGCAGGAAATCCTGAGCACACTCTTTCACAGTGACAGATGGTAGTGTCTTAAGAAAATGGAGCTTTACTTTCACTGTAGCAGATAGCTGTAGCTGTTAAACACTGACTCAGCAGCTTTACTGTGCTAGATGTCAGTAGCTCCCAAACATGGCCTCTTACTTTTGCAGTGTGAGACGTCAGTAGCCCCATCAAAGTCGGTGGTGGTGTTGCCGGGGCAGGCGATGCAGTAGTTTTGTCCGAAGTCGGACTGGTAGGTATCGACCGGGCAGCGGATACAGCGATGAGTGCTGGAGTTGTAGTAGTGACCAGGAGCGCAGTGCACTGAAACACATATACACACTTACACACTTTCACTTACACAAACACACACAGTAACACAGACTTTCACACTTATTCTCCACACACAGAGAGCAGTGCAACGCACTTATACAGCTACACACACACAAAAACTGTTACACACACTTACACACTTATACACCTACACACACTCACTTTAACACACATATACAACACATTCACAGTGCACACACTTATATACACACATAGAGTGCACTGTAACACACACACAAACAGACACACTTGCTTATACAAATACACTGTCTAATTCCAAACACAGAAACACACACATGCATGCACAAACACACACACACAAACGCACCTTTAGCCTCGCAGTCTTTGAAGGACAGGGCCCCCTCGTATTTGGTCATGAGCCCCCCCCCACAGGGTACGCAACGCACCCGCCCCGGATCAGGCTGGAAGGTTCCCAGAGCACAAGGCTGACATGGCCAGAACCCATCAGAGGAAAACTGTCCCGGTGCACACTGACCTGAGACCAGCCAAAACACAGCTGCTGTTACAGCATAACCCAACAGTAGCAACACAGTAGACTGACCTGAGATCAGCCACATCTGCTCAATTCTACTAAATCACTCCATCAGTGAATGAAATTAAGAGCAATATGTGCTCCCTAAACAACTGTGAAATGGACGAGCATGGCAAAAGTCAGGTGCAATTCATCCCTCATCCACTAGGTGGCACACTAATCCTCTAACTAATAGAGTAGCTGAAAAGATCAGTGAAGGGCAGTGAGATCACGGCAGGATATAGCTGTTATTTTACAGACAGGCATAGCCTAACTTTAAGCTCTATCTGTTCCTCATATCCTCCGGGTTTCACGGCGGGGGAGCCCAGCTCTGTGGTAATTACTCTTGTAGATATTGTGAGCTGTGATTACAGGCTTAATGCAGCAAATCCTTCTGGAGCTGCAGGTGTGTGAGGCGTTTATTCTGGACTTACCTGCAACCTGTCTAATCAGGGAGCTGAGCAGGGGGTGAGACTGAGCGCGCTCTCAAAAAAGACGGTGGTAATTACCTGCCGTATCAGAGAGGAATCTCGCTACTGATCTACTGACATCGGATTCTCATTAGTGGTGTCTTACTTTAATTACATACATACGTTACACACACACACACACACACACACACCTCCGCACTGTGACAGGTTCTGTGCACCAGCAGGTCCCAGCCTGTAGGGGGCAGGGCAGGGTTTGCAGGAGAGCTGGCCGGGCATGTCCTGGTAGGACCCAGGGGGACATGCCACACAGCGGTCCTCCTCACCACTGTAGAAGCTTCCCACGCTGCAACTGGCTGGGAGACACAGTAAGACCACCATATATATTACAGATACAAGACCATAGCCCAAGACACCATAGAAGCTCTGACAGCCTCCTCTTTAAAAGACATAGTACCTCACACAACCACAACAGAGGGTACCATAGATGTTCTACATTGCCTCCTCTGCAGTAGAGACTGTGCTTTATACCACCATGGCACAGTGTACCATAGACACACTGTTCATCCTCTTCTACTGGGTACTGTACGGTATATATCAGCAGTTGAAGGTACCATAGATACTCACCACACTGGCCATCCTGCAGG